>JABUIW010000017.1:1117920-1172523 GCA_013363375.1 Menidia beryllina | reverse complement strand
TGTGTGTGTGTGTGTGTGTGTGTGTGTGTGTGTGTGTGTGTGTGTGTATATGAATGTCCTGTGATCCTAATGTTACGGCAAGTGACACAGGTCTAAGTTCCAGTTATAAAGAATGTCCTTGATCTGTTTTGAACTTTCTTTCTCAAAATTGTGACTTCTTTTTGTTCCTCAGAACCCCAAAACGGCATCAATGGTGCAGGATCTCGTCAAGGAGGGAGCAGTGGAGGCTCTTAGGAAGTGTTTCTCTTCCAGGATGGAGTTTGGTACAGCAGGACTAAGAGCTGCTATGGGCCCCGGCACATCCTGCATGAATGACCTCACTATCATCCAGACCACACAGGTTGGTTAATAGATAAACCCCCGCTGCACATTAAGCGTGGAGTCACATGAACGAGTGGCCCACGTGCGGCCTTGAGACAGCTCAGCACCTGGCTAATTTGCATATTGATATAACCGAACGTATCTCTCAGCCGTCCCGCCTTTAGTTTCATGTCACTGATAATACATTCACAGCTCCTGATTTCCACGCAAGAATGAGCCCGCGAGACAGCAAAATGACTGAATTAGTCGGACATACTGTCACAGCAGCATGGGCAGATTGAAACTGGAAACGGGGGGAGGGGACAAACCGTGCTGCGTTCACTGACATTGCGACATGAAATGCGGTGTTCACTTTCATTTTGAATTGAATAAATATGATCGTAGCTACTCTAACCTTCTCTTTGTTTGATTTTCCTGCTCTTTGCGTTTCTCTTGCCCTCGTCCCCTTTCTAACAGGGTTTCTGTCGCTACCTGGAGCAGAGCTTTGGGAATCTCAAAGAGCGAGGTGTGGTGATCGGGTACGACGCCCGCTCCCACCCTCCCAGCGGCGGCAGCAGCAAGCGATTTGCCCGCCTGGCTGCAGCAGTTTTCAGCAGCCGGGGCGTGCCAGTCCACCTCTTTTCTGACATAACCCCAACACCCTTTGTGGTAACCACTGGAATTTTTGTGTTTTCCATTGAATATTAGTTGTTGTTTTCTTTTATCATGGTGAATAACAAACCTCTCATTTATAAATTGGGTTTGTTGTGCGGTCACCACTCCATTTTAGATATGAACACACAGTTTGTGAATGACTAACAGTGCTTACAAATTGTATAGACAATTGACTTGAAAGAAAGTATATTTTAGATTAAGCACAATATTCTTACTCATTTGAATAATTTTGATGACATAGTAGGATCTCTTTTAATCTGTGGGTCCTGATTTTCATCACATTTCCATAGTTTTTGAAAACTATTGTGGATTCTAGAAACAGTACAGTACAATATTCTAATGAGTTTAATTTACCGACAATTACTTTCTATTTCCAATGTCCCTGCAGCCTTTCACAGTTTCCCACTTAGGCCTGTGCGCTGGAATAATGGTGACTGCCTCGCACAACCCAAAACAGGACAATGGCTACAAGGTAACTCTCATTCAGCTCTTATCACTGGTATTTCCGGCCCAGGCCGTCATTTTGCATCAGGTGGTAAACACAGAATCGGCCTCTGTTCCAGGTGTACTGGGAAAACGGAGCCCAGATTGTATCTCCTCATGACAAGGGGATCTCCAAAGCCATCGAGGAGAACCTGGAGCCTTGGCCAGAGTCCTGGAACACTGAGGAGGCCCTGAAGAGCCCCTTGCTTAAAGACCCCTACCAGGATATCCACACACAATACTTCAAAGCCATCCAGAACCACTGCCATCACAGGTGCCTTATTGACTAACCTTTGATCATGTGATGCTGTCCAACAGCCACAGCCAGGCTGGGACATTTATGCTGACAAAAAAAAGAAAAATCTCTGTTAAACATGAAAGTTTTGACTTATTTAATTCACAGGGAGATCAACAAGAGCTCAGAGGTGAAAATAGTGCACACGTCCGTGCACGGCGTCGGTCATTCTTTTGTGCAGTCGGCGTTTAAGGCCTTCGATCTCCCCCCGCCGTACGCCGTGGAGGAACAGAAAGATCCAGACCCCGAGTTTCCAACCGTCAAGTACCCCAATCCTGAGGAGGGGGAGGGCGTGCTGGTGAGTGCTGGCCATCCGGGGACGTGCGGGAGACACTCTGCCTCGGTAATCCGTGACACGCCTGTGTGTGATCGCTCCGCAGACGCTGTCATTTGCTCTCGCAGACAGGGAGGAGGCCTCGGTGGTGCTGGCCAACGACCCCGACGCCGACCGCCTGGCTGTGGCTGAGAAGCAGGAGAGGTGGGCCTTAACATAGCTCTCGTGTGCCGCTAATTCCACCTTTCAACAGCACGTTAGTGTTAAAGTTAAAAGCAGCATGTGGCCGTCTGCTCTGTCCCATGTCTCTCATTCCATCCAACCCGCTCTGCAAGCGAGAAGGCACGGGTTTCCCTTCACGCTGCAAAGAAACTGTGAAATGGCCACGAGTCCCTACATTAGGAGATTAACAGAATCTGGCTGTTATATTTAAATAAAAAAATAAACATGCAATGAATGGTTAACTTGTTTTAAATTGTTTTACTAGACGATCTCCTCCAAAGTGAATTAGCCTGCCTTTACTACGAATAGAATTAACCGGGTATCCTCAGAAATGCCAGAAAAACCCATTAAATGCTAAACAATTAGCTTCACGAGTCCTCCTTTTCCTTGATATGAAACTAAGATCCAGAGTAAAGTCGCAAAATTCCACCGTGACAGCTGGAATAATTTGACTCAGAAGCCTCTGTCTCTCCTTGTCTGTGCCTCAGAGGACAGTGGCGGGTGTTCAGCGGTAATGAGTTGGGCGCGCTGCTGGGCTGGTGGATTTTCCACTGCTGGAAAGAGCGGAACTCCGACACAGCCGCTGTGAAGAACCTCTACATGCTGTCGAGCACCGTCTCTTCCAAAATCCTGCGAGCCATCGCGCTGAAGGAAGGTTTCCACTTTGAGGTAACGCCCTCGCATTTCACTCCCCTCATTTCACATCGCACGTTGCCAGCAGTAATACGCTAGGGAGCATTTACAGAGAGTTCAAGGACCTGTCCCACATGCTGCGTGCTGTTGCTCAAACATTCAGGTTTTTGCACGAGGGCTCCTGGTGGCAAAACTTTACTACAATTGACACGCTTTGTGACATCAGCACAACCAAAAGAGACGAGGGAACTGTTTTAACCATGGACGAGATAAATAATACAGCAATGACACAAATCAAATGTCAAATGAATGATAAGAATTGATGCCATTTTACATGGCCCTAACACTCTGTCCCAACCTCAGTTTAAGACCACTGCTGCCTGACTAGATTTAGTTTTGTTTGAGTCAAATCCACAGGTGAAGAGAAAAAAGGGGGAGAAAATGGAACTGTCTTGCTGAATGGAAAATTTGGTTGAAAACTGTGAAATAATAAATGTTTCTTTGACATCAGCTTCACATACAAGATGAAAAATAACTTTCATTGTGCATTAAGTATAGCAGGTTTCCTTGTTGTGAAATTCACTAAGTGAATGTTTATAGTTGCTATCATTTGTAGGCTCTACCTCTAAATGTCAAATCTTTGTTTGTTTTTGTGCTGAGTTTTCTCTCATTATGTTTGAACAGGAGACGCTGACAGGGTTTAAGTGGATGGGGAACAGAGCCAAAGACCTGTTGGACCAGGGCAAGACTGTTCTCTTTGCCTTTGAGGAGGCCATAGGTATGCACATGCTAACTAACCTGAGAAGAAGAAGTGAGATCACAGGGTAGCTATTAAGCCAGAGGAATCCTTAGAGCACATGTTTATTTTGCACCGACAGAAACACTCATTTATCTCATGGGATACCAGAATACTCTGAGTAGAGGCACCAAAACCTCACAGCCTCTGCTCTGGTCAGACCTTGTTTAACAGTCGCTGTCATATTAGGAATATGCATCAGGACTGATTCAACTACCGTCTTCTTTAAAGTTTTGTGCCGTGAGTACAGTCAAACACAAGGCAGTGGGCTAAAGGTAAAAGTCAATCGTTGGGTTAAGACAACACATGGTGCGATAAATACACACGGCATAGTTTCAGAGCATTCACAGATAACAAGATAATGAAGCTGTAATTGGAATCGCATGCCTTTGCCCACACAGCGTTATTAAAAGAAGCAACAGCTGACCGCAGCAGCTGGGGAATGAAGGCCCGTTGTGAATTAACCTGTGTGTGTTGCAGGATACATGTGTTGTAACTCGGTTTTGGACAAGGATGGAGTGAGTGCTGCGGCCATAGCAGGGGAGATGGCCTCCTATCTGGCCACCAAAAACCAAAGCTTCTCCCAACAGCTCACTCACATTTATGAAGAGTAAGATGCAAAGATCGGCGCATTGAACCTGTCTAAGTAGGTTGCTGTAGCAATCTGACTCCCCCACTCTACGTTTCTCACCGTCAGGTATGGGTACCACATCAGCAAGAACTCCTACTTCATCTGCCACGACCAGGCGGTCATCCGCAGTCTGTTTGAGCGCCTGCGCAAGTTCAGCGGCAAAGAAGACTCGTATCCGAGCGAATGCGGACGATTCTCCATCACCGCAGTGCGAGACCTGACTACCGGCTACGACAGCAACCAACCTGACAACAAGGCTGTGAGGAGATACGCAGACACAAACAATTCTGCGTCCCTCTGTTACCTGTTTTTTCCTTTTTGTTCTCTGCTAAATGCCAAGCTGCAGAGGTAGAAACCAGAATCAGTGCGGCTTCATGGCTCTTACTCTTAAACAGATAAAAAAGATGGCATATGTTCCATACTAAGCTACTTAGCGAGTTTGTGTTAGAGAAAAGCAGCATTAAAAGCTGACGGCTTGTTTCGTCACTTGAAATACTTTTGTCAAACTGTTTAGCTAGCCTTCAGAAGTCCCTCCAGTTTCTTCATAGTCTTCTTCCTCTTCCTCCTCCTGTCTCTCAGGTTCTTCCCACCTCCAGCTCCAGTCAGATGATCACTTTTACCTTCTCCAACGGGGGTGTAGCCACCATGAGAACGAGTGGAACCGAGCCGAAGATCAAATACTACACAGAGCTCTGTGCGGCTCCTGGGAACAGGTGAGTCAGAACAGAGGCAGGAGCAGCAGAAAAGCAGTTTTATATCATGGTACATTGGAGAAAAATGTTAAATGCATTTTTTTAATATTGTGTAATCCATGATCTACCATATAAATCATAATAAAAATAAAATATTCTTTGCATTATTATTCCAATCTTTTCTTTACCATCTGAATATCTTTGTTTGACCAATTAGCTTTAATCATTGACATCAACATGATGTGTTTTGTTTCCGTCTCGTTCGTCTGGGTCTGCATCAGTGACGTGGCGCTCCTGAAGAAGGAGCTGGACGACTTGGTTGAAGCCATTGTGGAAAACTTCTTCGAGCCGGCAAAGAATAGGCTGCAGCCCAAGCCCGAGTAGCGATATCAGACGCGATGACCACACAAGCGGTTTCGTCTGTCTCTGACCAGCATTTTCCATCATGTCTTAATTATTCCGGGAGAGATCCTCTGTTAAGTTTGAACCAGAAAAAAAATTCCACTCTGTATTCTAATTTAATTGTTACTTTAGATTTTTTTAAAATGATCTGCAGGGTATGTTAACATCTAACCTCTAATATAAACTTGAATTTTAACCATGGATGCTTTGGTTTTAGATTCATTTTTTTGTTTTTTTCCCTCATGGCGGTGCATAAGATTCCGGTCTCCGGCTGGCTTGTGTATAACAATAAGCATTCCTAAACACCCAGAGCTTAATGTCACCTGCACTGCTGCTAATATAAACAATACCTTAGAATATGAATGCTGAAAACTATTTGAAGGTGTACACTGCCTTTGAAATTTGAACGTGTAATATCTTTCTGTGGTCGCTAACAAGGAACACGGCACAGATTTTAGAGACAGAAGTCTTTTCAGCTTAAATAAACGATGGGAGATGTGCAGGGAAAAGGTTACTCTAGGTTTTAAGAGTATACATTCACTGCTCACAGTTACAGCACCACCAAGTGGAGCCATAGTGGACGACCTCAACACGCCCACCACCACACATTCCTCTGCATGGCTGCCTGCAACATCTCAAAGAGACTGAACATTTCCGATAAATGTGAGTTGCTTTCCAGAGTGTGTGTGTGATTTCTCAGAAATGTGCAGGGAGCCGATTCCTATTTTGAGCATTATGCGTGGATTCCACCGAAATACTGTGCCAATATGTGATTTTAATCCCTAAAATAAAATGAGTTTCAAACTCTGTTTATGCGTTCACAAGCTTCCTTGTTTTGTTTTTTTTCTTCTTCGTGAGTCTGAGTGCTCACCGCATCCTTCTCAGCGCGCGCGAGCAGCGAGCACTTGTCATTGAGGAGGAGGAGGGAGGAAGGGGGGTTTGGGTTGGACATGTCCTCTAAATTTAACTCGGACTGCAAACGGCGACAGCAGTGTAAAGGTCTCCCTCTCCCCTCTGTGTACGCGACGTGTTTATCTGGCCGAGCTCCTTTCCGTCCAGTCATTCTAAGTTACTTTTATTTACCGCCGTAAGGAGGACAGACAGCAGTTAGCGGACAGGTAAGGCTGTGCTGAGCGGAGAAGGGGAGAGACGTTGGGTTGTGTTAAATGGGACTAGTTTTTTCTTCTTTTTTTATAATTGGCAACATGCACGCAGTTTCAACAAACTGCCGCCTCGTGGGCGAAACGTACTCGTGTTTCAAATAAGAATTCAAAGCGGGTGAACGGTGGCATGTACAGGAGACGGCGCACATCTTATATCTAGTTCCAACTTCCGCATGATGTCGCCTCGCCGCGGACGGACCACCTTTCGTCACCGATGTTGGAAGTTGGGAATTTAAATGAAGTGGCAAGGTCGAGCGGGTGGCAGGTGGAGGAGGCGCTTTTTCCTTAAATGTTACAGAGCACCTCCCGAATGCTTTGCTGTCGTGTGTGTGTGTGAGTCGCTATCCGTTGACTTTCGTCTTGAGGGCGCAGTTTCAAACCGTTCAAACTGCCACCCCTCATCTCTGCGGTTGTGAGAATTGCTCAAACCTCTCCATGCCTGACAGTTATCAGCTGGGAGATGTTCCCCGGGCCGTTCCCCGGCTTGTTTATCTTGAGGCAGTAAAAGCCACTCAGCTGATTTAGTGTCCTGGGAAAACTGCCTAGCTTCAGTACGAATAAAACAAAAAAAAAAAAGATCTGACGACATCTTTATGAGACTTTAAATCTGGGAAGCTAAACAGGACGGGCCCACACATATATGGCTGCTGTCCTTTTTGAATGCTGTTTGTAAAGGTCTCTGACACCCCACTGTTGTGTTTGCAGGTGAGGTGGAGGCGCACAGCTGCGTCTGGGGTCAGAAACCATGGACGGGCTGTACTTTGAAGTGAAGCCTAAAGGAAGTGAAGTGCAGAGGCCACGGAGCTCAGATCAGCCCACTCCCCTTCTGACCTCCAACAACCGTTCCTGTCCTTCACTTTCGCGTCTGACCTCTTCCTCTCAGAGCCTTCACAAATGGCTAGGGCAGGTGGATGTGGAGGCAGGGGAGGAGATAAGGTACCAACTGACTTTGACTGGTTGTCGGCCCGTCCACCAGCTGACCACCATGGCCATGCTGCCCTGGGTGGTGGCTGAAATCTGCAGGTCGGCCGGGAAGGAACGAGCCGCCGGGCCACGAGGTGGTCGGGGCGGGGGAGGTCAGTTGGACCCTGCTACGTGCAATAAGACAGTCCTGCTGTGTGTTTCGGCGTCCTCCGTGCGGTGTGTGTCCGCTCTGGGAGAGCGACGCCTCTGGGACCCCCTGACGCACACGGTGCTCTTCGAATGTCGCCCTCACCAAGTGACCAAGCTGATTCACAACAGCCAGGAGCCCAGCAGCTTCGCCTGCCTGGTGAGAGACGCCCCAAATTGTGCCTGCTATGTCTTCCAGTGCCAGGACAGCACCAAGGTAGGTGTGAATGAAAACCTGAGTCTGAAGCTGAAGACCTCATGTATAAGTCTTCTTAAGTCAGATTTGGGAGTTTTTTTTTTATTTTCTTTTATTCAGAGTGTCGATACACTTTATTAATGTTTTTGGTGTGTTCCCCAACTGAGTTTTATCTTGGCAAAGAGTTTTAGCTGCGCTGAATATTTCCCATGGAACAGCTGACCACTCTGTGGGCCACAGTTCGACTAAGTTTGTCAGTTCTCGTGAGTTACCCTGCATTTTGTGATACATTTACTCTGGTCACTCTGCTCTGACAAGGACTCTTTCCACCCGAGGGGTTTTCTTTGTCGACAAGGTCAGCTGTGAACTGTAATAAATACTGATCTGAGGCTGAGCAGGGACTTATTTGTTAGACACAAGCCCCTCAGTCCATGCTGAAGCTGAGCTGGCCTGACGGTATCCAGTGACAAAGCCGTTTGAGGAGCTTCCAGTTCAAATTAGACATGCGTCACGGCGGTTCCTTCAAATGCTTTTCCTTTCTGCTACCGATGACAGTTTAGGTCTTCCTTATAAATCAAAAAGAAACTAACTTGGATGCCAAATGACGGGCAACAAGACCCCATAAGAATGCTTCTTTCAGCCGCGAACAGAGTGAGCTTTTCATAAATCAAGGGGACGGGGCTTGTAATGAGGAATGTATGTTAGTAAATAAACACATCAACACAAACTATAAATGTGGAGGCGGTGTAAAAGAGATATGGCATGTCGGATAAGGGGAGCCTGACACGAGGAACAGGGGTCAGTCAGTCTGACAACAGTTCTTTCCCTGTTTTTATTGGTGTGACCAAAAAGTTGGCAGAGGGTTGAATGTGACCGTATCAGTATTTGTGGTGACTTCCCGCAGAGAGAAACTGGATCTGGCTCCGGCCTTGCAGCAGCCAACACGTGCTGGGCTTTTACTCCATGAAACAGCACGGGCTAACACCCCACCCCTCCAACACAGCGGCTATGAGCACGCTCTGCTGACCGGCACACTCCTGACCTCTAAGCCTTCCTCCCCTCCTGCACCAGGCGAGCCCACCCGAAGGCCTTTGTAAGACCAGCCGAGGTCCAGCTGGCCCCTGAGTTGGGTCGGAGACATTTGACGGCGTCCCATACCACACATACAGGAGACAGAGCGGTTTAGTGGAGGACTGAAGGAGGGCGAAACACAAAATGTCAGTTTGACCTTAACCTCGGAGTCTGTTTTGCTCCTCACATGACACATGCGCACTGGCAGGGGGCTCACGTAACAAATACCCACAGACCTCACATGTATGAGCGGCCAGCGGGTCCCGTGTGGTTGACTGTAAACACCACAGTGTGTACTGTGGCAGAAAGTAGCACGCAGGCTGCTCTCGGGCACCATTGCATACACTTTTTTTCTGGGCCTCGAAGTGTGAGTTTGAGGGAAAAACCAGCCCGCCTCGCATCCACCAGCCGGGGTACGAATGCGCCCGTCGCCATGGAGACCACTTCCCATGTCTTAACGCTTTCGTGGTGGAGTTTTTCGTGCGTGTGGGTGCACGCGGCTGTTATCGCCGTTTTTGGCTCCATCAGAAGTGTCATGATGATCTCATCCTGACCACCTGTTGCTCTACATCTGTCATGCGAGCCTTAAACGCACAAAGCACGCGCACACTGATGCAGACATGCTAATTATGAATACAATGCGAAGGCAAAACAGTTGCTTTATCTTTGGACTCTGATAGCTCTTGCTCTAGTCTTATGGCTTTAGCTTGAAATAGGTTCTTCCAACTCCAGGATATTCCTGAATTGAATTTGACCTTGATTTATTTTTTTTATGAAAACAGTGCTGTATATTTTTTCTTTTGCATTTAATTTTATTTAATATAAACCATTGCTAAACCTGAACAAACCTTCCAAAGAAAGCTGGTGGTGGGAAATTTTTCCAGTCCGAGAATGGTGTTGTTTTAAGCAGCTTCCGGACCGCAAAAAAAAAGGATGCGTCAAAGTTTAACCCTGAAGGATTTAATTAGGGATAATAGAAGACAGTTTTTCTTTTCTTTTTAAGTATTAGACTATCCTCTGAAAGAATGATCAAAGAAATAAGATTTTAAAAAGAAAGATAAACTTAAATGGCCAGTTGTTGTCAAATCAACACAAGGCCTTCCATAATTCAGGTGTAACCATCACCAGAGGGAAAAATGTGGCTTCTTCTGACTCATTCCTCAATAAATGCAGCATGTGACATTAAATAAGTGGAGGGGAAAATTAATTATGACGGTGCAGAGAGGTGGAATGCAGTGTCCTTGTATGAGGACGCAGGGTCTCGGGAGGCTAAAGGAGCATCGAGATTCACAGCACAGCTCTGCGATGGCGTTTTTGACCTCTTTAAACCTCTGTGACGGAAGCATTAATCCAGCATTAGAGGGAATACAAATTATAATGTGACATAGGCCGGCCTCGGGGGGGCATCTCTTCCCGGGAAGCGTATGCATTTTTCAACGAGAACACACAAAACCACTCTCTGGGTACAGTGCTAACGCACGTCTCTGCTCTGGCTTTATGAGAGGAAAAGACAAGGCGTGGTGGAACGTTTACTGTCCCGGGTTAGTGTTTTAGAATGTTTCTGCAAGCGTGAAATATAGAAAATGAAAAATACATGACAAAAGGTATTTCTTCATTTGGATGTAGATCTAAACCTTTTCCTGATCAGGAAGACCTGTCGCCAACAGAGAAATGCAGAGTTTTTTCATTAATTTTTGCAGTATTTCAAGGCGTGTGTGGCTAGGGCCTATTGGAGGCTGTAAAGGGAAATATTCAAAGAAAAACATGTCACCATGATGCTGTTTAGCATGTCTGCATCTGTTCAGACTGGTGGAATTTTATTTTGAGAGAGCAGACATCAAACAACGCTCTATATTTGAGAAGACTGTCACCTGACCTTAAAATGACACCTATTGTCAACATTTTAAGCAAGACTCTTTTTAATATCAGAGTTTCACAGTAACAAATACTGGATCAGAACCATGCTGCACATTCATCATTAATTTCAATCAAAGCATGAAGTCATGTTAAATACGTCTAATCCATGATTTGGTGTTTGTTTTTTAACCTAGCTAATTTCTAATCCTGTGATATTCTCGCAAATCCTACTCATTAGAGCTCTAGCCATTTTTTTTCAGCCATGTCCTTGTTAAATGAGGCAATATAAGCCCAAATCATGAGTCATCCCACTGTTGTTTCACATCCATCACTTCTTAGGATTTTTACCTAAATTGAATATGGTTTTTTTTATATACAAAAATTTGTTTTGTTTTTATGCATCACTTCCAACCCTTGCAACTTTCCTGGGAAAGTCTTGCCAGCATGTTAGAGCTTTGTTGGCTGTCATCATTTTCATTAAAAAAAAAATGCTATTGAAGCGATTTGCTGAAATACAGAAGTTGCAAATCTTTATAATCTGTTTTTTCCTCATGACAAAGCTGACAGGCTGGCAGCAGCCTCTGACCTTTAAAGCTCAAGAGCTCAACCCCCCTTTGCGTCATGCAAAGCTTTGCATGACGCTTTACTTTGTTTCCACTCTTAAATTGATAAAAACAAAAATAACACGATGATCTGCTGTTCCATTATTTCATTGCACCAATTCTTTCTTTTCTTTTTTATGGACAAATGTTATGTCTTCACGGTAGGAGTAATGTAGAAAACAACATGCCAGCAGAAGTTTAAGCATGTTTCCACATTTCTGGCTTTTTTAACCCTCCTGTGACCAACCCGCCTCTCACCATGTGACAGCTGGGGGGAGCTCCAGCCGGAATTGTACAGAAACAGGAGGGAATTTGGAGCCTGAGGATAGGTCTAATAAGCGGTTGTTTTCAGTTAAAGGAAACTGTGGGAAAAAAGTTAGCTCAGACCTAAATTAGAGTGATAAAGAGAGACTTCCTCCCCTCTCTCTTTGCGTTGAAACTCTCCTGGGTTCTGCTGGGATTTCCCCTTCTGCTGTGGGCAACAACAAAGGGACCACTGGGTGTCACCACAGAGGCGTGCGAAGTTCAGTGTCAGGATGGAAATCTTGGCAGGGGTTTGTGTTTGTTGCCTTGTTGTTTTACTCAGACTTATAGATATGTTGATAGTGTCTGTTTGACCTCCACATCGCTTCACATCTTCACACCATGTGATGTGAAAATGGATGACAGTTAAAAGACTGATTTTGCAGCATGGGAATAAACACCCAATGATAGCTTGTGAAAAATGGTTGTTTGTCAGCACTTGTATTCAGAAGTGAGTTTTTTAAAGTTTGATATTGAAAATGCTTTTTAAATAGGTTTCGCCAGACAAAAAGGGCGCATGAAAGTTGATTCAAATTAAAAGGGAAAAGAGAACAATCACCAGATCTTGGTCGGTCATCACTGTGGATGGGCATTGTTTGGGTCTGGACTGGGCCTGGCCTGCCAGCACACAGGAAACATTGTTTATATTAGCGCATACCAACGGCCGTCGCAGACTGAGCCCTCAGCATGTAACGGTAACGTCCGAACCGCCCGGGCCGAACAAGTACCGCCTAAACTTGTTCCGGGATAGACTTAGTCCGACCCACCCGCTCTCCGCATTGGTGGGTTTCAAGGCCGTCAAGACCTCCGCGGTTACCTGGAAAAAGCCAGAAGTCGCATGGGGAGTCTTCACAGTACAAAACCAACTGTCAGGAGGACGACGGAAAGCCGTGTGAGAGAGTCAGATGCGTTTTATTTTTTAAAGTTTCAGACCGGAAACGGCGCGGAGGTCTCGCGCTCGTAAACATGACGAGGACGGGATCCTCCTTGGTTTCAGGGAGCAAAATGAACTTTCCAAAGAAAATATACTGAAGTTCCCCCGCACGGCAAGTCACTCAGTTTACGAAGAAGTGGACGTTCAGATTTAGCCTTTGTGACGTGTCTAGCAGATGGGATGAAAGCGCGACTACAACGACTCAACTTGTTTAACTCTAAACAAGAGCAGAAAGATGTAAGTGAAGTTGAACTGTTTTGTTTCGCTCGCGTGCCATGCTAAGTGGACAGTTAGCTAGCGCCAACTTCTGTCAGATTAGCATAACCCGCTAGCATACTTTTATAAGACAGCTCTCTTTATTGACAGCTTGTCATACGATACCGGGAGAATAAGCGTGTCATAGAGGGTTATTCTGTCATGATTATTGTTAAATATTTACTCCACCGGAGTATGTGTTCAGTACAGGATCTGTGTCCCTGCCCGTGTCTGTGATCAGTCTGTGCCCCTCATGCTGTCAGTGGGGTGTTAGTGTGGGGCAAGCAGCCAAACTGTACATTTAAGTTTGAATGATTATCGGCACTCGGTTATTGTCTGAATGGGTGTAATCTTTGAGGTCATGCAGGTCTCTTTAGTCAGTTGGGGTTTTGCTTGGTCATCACTGCAAACGTTACCGTTTTTCAAACAGTCTCCTCCTAATCTGACAGATAAGATTTCATATGAACCTTGGGACTGAATCCATACATTTAAGACTAAAGCAATGGAGGGGTTGAACGGCACTGAAAGTCTCAAAAGTGTAGAAGAATGTACAAGAAAGTGTGGCTTTAAAAAGTAGGAACTTCATCTTTTAGTTTGATGTATTCTGTTCTGGGATGCTTTTTGGGGGATTATTTTCTGATCAAAGATGAAGAACAATCATGAAGACTATCAGTATGTAGTTGTTGTTTGTCAGTAGTAAGAAATAAAGATATATGCCACGTTTAGGAAAGCACAATGTTGTTTTAATCGTGATATGTTGATCATTGTAGTTTCCTCACAGTGTATACAAGATGAATGAAATCAAGCTTGCCATTGGACAGCTCTTATAGTGGTCAATACAAATGGGTGAATGGCGTGATTTCCAATTGCAAACCAGCCAAATCAAAACAAAATCCTGTGAGTTTTCAAAACTTTTGGATCCTTTTTAGGCTTCATTTGTAAAATGTACACGGAGAGTTTGCCCACCTCATCTTAAGGCAGCATCACTCTCTAAGAACAACGGAAGGATTGGGAAAATAAACATTTGGCTCCAAATAATGAACACGGTGGAGAACTTTCACCTGTCGTCTTGTGAAATGTTCTTATTCTAACTAACTCCAAAATCTTAACTTTTGTTTTTCAGTCTCCTGGTGATTTACACCTGCTGCTTCTCTTTGCTGAAGGTTAACTTAAAGCTCAACACTTGGAACCAGATTTTCATGCCGCAGACTAACGGCCCAGATGTGAAACAAATCAGTGTTTCATTTGGTGGTTGTCAGTCACATAATCTGTGAGGCTGTTTGATATCCAACCGTTTACTAAAAGCATGTTTGAAAGCAGTTGGAATTTAAACTGAGCCGACGTTAAGGGGTAGATTTCAAGATTGGTGTGCCTGGAACAGCATGTGCTGTTACAATTGACTTAACTTGGACGTTGTTAAACATCCAGATAAGCTTCTTTGGCCAGGACAGACAAAGAAGTCATCCAGGAAATATTTTGAAGTGCACCGGCTCAGAAGGCGTCTGATGTTTTAAACCTCCAATAATACCATGACAGTTTTAAGAGAGAAAAGGGGTTGAGAGAAACTTCCATTTTTCAGTCCGGGAAGTTCGGGTGAGAAGTTTGCCAAAAAAAAAAATCTTACCCTTTGTGACCTGCTGACAGATTAGTTGTGCTGTGCAAATTACTTGGTCCATTAAAACTCAAACACAACGGAACGACACCATGTTGTTCAAACGTGGCATTTTGAAGCCCACAGTCCAGAAACCAGGAATGTACTTTAGCCCCTTGCTTTGGGAGCTGGCAGCTCCGCTCGCCGCGATTACTGTTCTGTCGGGGGCATAGAAAGCCACAGCTCTTTCTTACTAGTCAGATATAGGGACATGCATGAGGGTTGGTGAGTGACTCATGAGGATGATGAACTAATGCCAGAGCTGTTCTTTTAGGAACAGGGGGCCCGTCGTGTTGTACACTACCTTAGTCACATCAGTTCTGTGGAATTCTTGCTTCTGCCGTCTTTTCTGTTTGCCACCAAGTTCATCCACCTTATTTTGTTTTATTCTTCTCTTTACGTTTTTTTCCATAAATGTGTTTTCTGATATCACATGTGGCAAGAACTGAATGGGATTTCCATGTGGAAATGTAGAGTTTATTAAAAAATGCTCTAGTAAATGGAATGATAGATTTTAACGACAATGTTGTCTATAAATACTTCCCCAAGCAGGAAAAATGAAGCCTTAAAAAAACTACTTTAGAATACTTTAGATTTTTTATTTTTTTGTATATCTATACACGGTAGTCTGTTTCATTGTCCCAACTGCCCCTCGCATTTTATTATGTGGTTGCTCTTTCTTTCCATCTTCTCCTTAGTCTTGCTGCAGTGACATTTTCTGCAATTTGTCACCCTTCGAAATGTTCCGTTTCTCCTTTGTGCTCTCTGTTAGTGATGCTTGTCCTCTGTTTAATATACATAGAACTTTGAACTCAGCCATGCTTGGCAGGGCACAAGACCCAGGCACATGACGGTTTGAAGTGCAGGGGGACTTTTAGCCGTCTCATTGTTGTAGATTTTCAGCACCGGCTGGTGTCATTGAGGTTTCTACGAACTGTTTGGTGAATTCCATCTATTGTCCTTTTTCCTGACATCATGCGTTACAGTAGCAAAATGCTTTGACGTAACAAAACCTTTTTACAGCCTTATACAGTTAAACTTCTCCATTCTGAGTTACTTTTGAACAGAAGTTGATATATCAGTTGTTGTGTGGGTGGAGGACTCGTTTTTATCATTGTCTGCTCAAATCTTTTGAATAGCTTCAGAGGACCAGATGATGGCGTGAATGTGGAGACACCTTATCTAAACTTGCTCGTCTTTTGAGGGTTGCTGTACAAAGTCATGATGGGATGTTTACAGTTCTACTGCTGTAAGAGGAAAGTTTCTCAGACCTTGTCTACACGAAACAAACCACAAAAAATACAAACAAAAACAGCGGACCTGAGTTGAAAAACTTGTCCCTGAGGCAGATAAGGGAGCAGCTTACGGAGAAGGAATTTATACACTTGTTTGTAAAGGAGAGGAGGCCCGGCAGGACACACAGATCTGCTCTAACTCCTGTGATTCTGCAACAGTGGGAGACTCTTTGATACAGGAGAAGGCCTTCCCTTTCTGGTTTGAGTGAACAGGCAGTGACATGGGTGATTTCTTTGCAGGGATATGTTTAGGATAACCACAGATTCGGGATTTTCCAATAACGGAAAGGCAAAAATGTCATTTTAAGAGTTTTTTAAATCATTGAAAAAAATAGGCAAAAGGACGTGGTGACTGAGCATATGATGTGTTTGTTTCATTTATTGAACTGTATTGCAACTTCTCCTTATTTTTGTGCATGTTTTTGTGTAACGTCCTCCCTTTTAAGGTTGGTGCTGTGGTTTCTCTGGTTATTACTGCCATAAGGGACACAAAGCAAAAGTGTTTCCCTGAGGTTCTGTCTAACAGCTCTCTTGTTTGACAGCAGCCACATGTAAACATTCCACCATAAGAAATGGGGCTGTTTGTGAACCAGCAGTGTCATCTGTCTTTGTCGCATTTACTCTCCTCAATCTGCACTTAAACAAGAGGGTCAGGAGTGGAAATGTGGTGGCAAATTCAGAAACGGGTGATAAATGATCACGCAAACAGTTCACCCATTACCTAAACACATAAAAATGGCTTACGTTGACTTAGATCATTTATAGCCCAGTGTTGTGGATTTTTAAATGCTTGTTGTAGCATATGGTTTCCAAATCCTCAGCACAGATGGAGCATCAATCTGTGTCAACTCAGCAGTTGACAAATTGTTTAGATAATTAAAGATTTTTAAATTTGATTTAATGCATCTTTTAAAAAATGTTTTTAAGCAAATCTTGGGAAATTATTCCACTCAGGCAAACCATGTAATGTGTTTGGGAATAAGAGCATTTAGCCATCCTTGTGTGTGGCAATGATGGAACTCTATAAACGAGCCTAAGAAGATAAAACAAAGTGGAAGAAGACTTGACAAGAGCAGCAAAGAACACTCCTTTTTAACCCTTTTGAGACAAGAGGTGTGGATCATTAGTATTTAAGGAGATCCCTTAAGCGGTGAACTCCTCTGTCGTTTCAGAGAACAAAGCTGAGAGCCGAGGGACGAGTAAGGGTTAAGCAGAGGGCATGGAATAACCAGAGGAAGTCTGTTGTCAGTGGACACAGAGCAGACTCCCCTTTCATGCCATTGTGATAAAAAGCAAGTGGATACTTGAGGCAGGAGAGTGAGAGGCATGGTGTCTGGATGGGGATGTTGTGCAAAACAGTATTAGTGATGAGCAAATGAAGCTTTGGCTGAAAAGCAAGAGGATGAAAAATCTGAAAAAGGGGGTAAATTCTGAAAGAATCTGAAAATTAATTAAAGAGCTGTTTATACTATCATTAAACCATTCTGATATGGAATGTTTTACATCATGTTTGTCATTTTACACAAAAACAACAATGATTTATCTCTGAACCTGAAAAAGCAAACAAACAAAAGAAAAAGAGGCAGCGCAACTCTGTAAAGCAGGGGGCGGTCCTATGGCGAAGCTGGGATTGGGGCCGAGATCATAATGCCTTTTGTCCCATACTGGCATCATACTGCTTGTATGCTGTCAGTGAAATAAAAAAAAAGTAAACTGTAAAATACGATGATAATGTCCTCAGTAATGACCTCATTTTTCAAAGTGGTGTATCAAACGTTAGTGTGGAGAAGCTGTTTAGATTTGTTCTCCTCTTAGAAAGGTAGCTACATTGTCTCCATCTTTTAAAATGTGTTTGCATTCGCCTTGTTGGCACAGATTATTATTCCCACCCTCTTTTGTCTGTTCTGCACCAGCAAAGACGAGGCGCTGCTCCTGAACCAGTTTTCCTGGCTGAGGGATGGCTCACTTGGCTTTGGAAAGGAGTGGTGTGATCTGAGGCTTCAGGAAATTAAGTATTTGCTAGAATTTAGTTTGACATCTGTGGATGAAAATCAGCAATTTGTGTGTGAATGAATGGGCTTCCAAATGAATAACCTAAATAAATGACCGCTTATATGTTTCCTATAAAAAAACGCCAAACATCAAAGACCAAAAGGATTCCAGGACCGCGGTGGTGATGTCATTGGCACTTATTGCCTATCAGTGCACTTAAAAAGTAAAAAAACAATTAATTATTTTTTTTCTTTTTTGAAGAGATCTAGAAGGATAAAATTATGAGCTGTGCTTTGTGGATTTTGCTGACAAATTTCCAGAAGAGCTTTAGACTTTCAGAACAAAGCAGCATTTGTGTGACTATGAATAAGGTATTGTTTTGATTTAGAAGAAGAAGTATAAGGGGGGAGGTGTTGTGTACACCTCTTTCCGAGTGAGGCAAGATATGGCAAGACCTGAGCTAGTTCGCACTCCGGCGGTTTGCTGTCATGACATCATCGATATGACTCAACCAGCGCTTCTGCTAAGCACGTCTAACTTCCTCCGGTTTGTTCCTGGGCTCGATGCGCTGTCATTATGTTGTAGTGGACTGAAACCACAATTGGAGAAGCACGTACTGCTGGGTTTTCTGATGTACTACCCTAGCAGCTGTTGCTATCTGAGTGGTGTCTAACTGTATATACCCAGTCTAAAGCTCTACTTCATAGGACTCTGGGTTTCCTTTTTTTCAGTATTCCAGATAGTTCTTGTTTCTCTGATGTAAATCAGGGCTTTCAAGGAGAGCAAAATGCCCCTGTCTCATGGTAAACTGTTACAGTGGGTGTTTATTTGGAACACAGAACAGTGGTGGTCACTGGCTCATGAATAAAATAAACCAAACCTTTTTTAGTAAAAAGGCCTGACTGGTATTTCTTCCAACTCAAAGGGAACTTGGATGGAAGAAATGCCAGATTTAAAATTGGTACTTTGTTATAATGCTGAAGTGTATTTGGATTCAGGATCATTAGATAGCATTGTTTAGCCATTCCTTCTCTGTTATTGTTTCTCTTTTTGTTACCGCACAAATATTGTTCTTCCTTGAGCTGCATGCGAGCCAAGGTCACAGTCAAACATGGGTATTGAAGCTTGCACTGAACATTTTCTTTCTGTTGTGGTAGATATAGAAGAATTTGACTATTTCTGTCAAATGTAGAACACGGTATTTTTCATACTTGAACACGCACAGTACTAAACTGTCTGGAACCCGCATGTGCACTTTTTTTGTGAGAGTTCCTCTCAAAAATTCCAGATGTGGATCTTGTTGGCAATTGCAGCACAGTATAAAAGGCTCTGCTTAATTTTCAGCAATAACTGTGGGATAAGCTGCTGCTTCTTTTTGTCAAGACCAACAACACCCTCTGGAAACCAAGAAGCTAGAACATTTTTGATAAAAAAGGTTTGATCTAAGTTCCTGGGAATGCAGCAGACATTAGATCCATAAAAATAGATGCGTGTCAGTGGCATGATTCCTACCTTTCAGTCACACTCATTCTGAACAGGCCTGATATGGACAGCATGCCGGTCCTTTTCTATATTCTCAAAGACATTTTCACAGAGCCTAGCAGAGTTCTGCTTCAGGTCTTTGTGCTGCTTCGTGGCAAACTTTCAGGGTGAAAACTTCTCAAGTGGCTTAGACACAACCGGATGGAGTTGTTTCCGTGTTTGGCCAAGATGATGCCAGCTATGCCAGCTTGAAAACCTTTAAAAACCCGAGGACTCATGCTTTATTCAGTATGATGACTGTAATTTGGTAAATCTAAGTTCCTGAACTGTGACTCTTTCCATATGACTCCAGTCATTTTTAGCCCAAAGTGGAGCGACCATCAGCATCAGACTGAGAATGGCCATCTGACTTGAGTCAGAAGCTTGACCACAACTTGACTCGAGTTTGGAGCTGAACACTGAACTCAAGAAGACTTTGACCAAGCATATTGTTGTGTTGTGGGTGTTGGAGTTCTCTCTTTTTTCAAAAACTCTTGTTATAGTTGTTCTCAGACATCATCAGAGTTATTAGGCTGAATTCGCAGCTCCAATGAGGTGAATCATGGGTAGAGTTGTATTCACTTCACCAAATGACTTTTTCTTTAGTCTTGCTTTGTATGTTCCTTATCTTGAAAATGATTCAATTGGCAGTCCTGGTTTATGGGAAACCACTTCTTTCAGCAATTGTTTGAGAGGGCAGAGTTTGGTGTGGAAATGAAACCTTTAAAAAATATTTTTGTTGGCAGTCACAGTGGTCTTTTTTCTTTTTGTGCTGTCTGACCAAATGCAGTGAATGTGACTCAGTAAATATGAAGTTATAGTTTCATAGTCAGAATGGTGATGTTAGTAAAAAAACTGAAACACTTTTGGCTCCTCTGTATTCGGCATGAATGCGTAACTATTTAAACGCGGAGCAGAGAACAGACTGAGCTTAATTTTGCAGCTCTTAAGGCTTCAATTGCATTTAGAATGTCTCAGTAAACACATGGTCATGATTACAACAGTTTGGAAGCGTTGTACGTTTGTCCTGAAGCTCAGTTATTTAAAGCTGTTTTGCACCCCGCTCCGTTTAAAGGAAACTGTTTTAGGCATAGAAATAAAAATGCTCTTTTTAGACTACCAGTGTAAATTCCCCCAAGCGAGTTAGAAAATCCTGGATGACTCACGCCTGGTTTTCAAAGCCAAAAATGAACTTTTTCTTGCGCACAGCTCACTGCCTGTGCTCTTAACATGTTAGACGCGTGTCGATTTGAAAATACAGCTCTCGATGTTGACGTTTCTCCGTCTGAATATCATCCTGAAAATCTTGGCTCCAAAAGGTCCTCCAGAGCAATGTAAAGCTCCACAGACCAGATACGATAAGATCTCATTCTCCCACGCAATAGTTTTCGTGCTGAATATATCAAAAAGTAGCTTGCGAATAAAGGAATAAACATTGTGCTTTAAGCGAAGTAGATGTAAACTGAGGAGAAATGTGTTGCCAAATTTAGCATAGGAAAAGAGGAAAGGATGGGGCCCAAACTGAATGAAAGAAGGGTGCAAGTCAGCACAAAGCTGGCTTTGAGGCGAAAGGTACCAATCCTGCTTTTTTTTTCTTTTTTTTTTTATAGCAAAGGAGGACGTCATAAAGGGGGGCTCTTATTTCAGGGAGCCAAAACACACTAGACACCATATGTCAGGTTGCCAGGTGTGGCATCCACATTTCTAACGGAAAAACTGTGTTTATGTGTAGTGTCTCTTTTAAGTTTATTTCAGTGTTTATCCACTGGTTCATTGACAAGCAGCCGCCTCTTTCTGTATATGTGCCAGAAAGAGTATATATGTATATGTTTTAACTTCAGGAATTAATGTTTAAAGTGCCAAAAGAGACATGCATTTTTGTGGCAAGCGATATGAATGTTATGCAAACTACTAAAAAGGTTGTACTACAAGGGATGTTTGTTATGGGATCAGTGTTTTTGAATGGCATCGACTATACAGCTCTGGTGAGCACAGATCTATCTGTCCACTGCACCATCAGTGAGCAGTTACAAAAGATCATCGTATGTGGTCAGTAGGCATCAGTTACAGTCCAAAGCATCGCACTCGTATGAAATGAATCACCGTCGTCTCTTTCTTCCGTCTGTCCAGGTCCCTGAGATCATCAGTACGTTGAGGCAGGCTGGCAAAAGCTCAGCACGCAACGATGACATCACCGCTGTTCCTTGCAAAGCTTCCTCTGGCCCCGGACGAGGCGACTCCTCCGACGCCGGTTGCTCTTCCCTCTCTGCAACGACAAACTCCACGGCCCCCACTTGCGCCGTGTCTCCAACGACCTTTGCCAAAAAGTTTGAGGTACTGTTTTGCGGCCGTGTGAGCGTCGCCCACAAGAAGGCCCCGCCAGCGCTAATAGACGAGTGCATCGAGAAGTTCAGTCAGATGCACGGCTCCAGGACACCCGAGAAGGGAGGAAGCGGTGGCGGATTGGTCGGTGGGTTGAAGAGGGCATTAAGCTTCCAATCCAATGGACTGGGCGGGAGTTCTGTTGGGAATGGTGCCGCAGGGAACGCACGCCCTGTTCTGTCCAAGCGGGACCCCAGCTTCCCCAGTCTGCAGGCCCTGGATGAGAACGGCCTTTCACCAGAGATTTCCAGCACCGACACTACTGATCCACTGGACGGCTCCCGAAAAGTACAGCCCACCAGCCTGCAGGAGAACAGGACCATGCTGTTTACGGTAACACGGACACTCAGACCATAGTCTCACACCTGAAAAGGTTTGGAATATTAAGGAGTTTAGGGTTAATCGAGCACTCATACTTTCAGTTCAGCTGTAAATGCAGTCTGAAAATGTGTTTCCATGTAAAATGCAGGAAACTCTTAAACTATCATGGAAATTTAGTTAAGTCACTGTGATGTCAATTGTTGATTCACATGTTGAAGTCGAGTGGAACAGTTTCTGTGGTCTCAAAGACCAGCAGGGGGCCCCTACGTGACGTCCGCTGAACATTATAAAGCATACAAGTATCAGTGGCATCATTTTCAGATTTGGTACGGGGACAGGACTTACCAGAAATATCTCTGTTTCACTGTGCTTGCGGTCACTCAAATCTGACATCTGAATTGTTCGTTTATCATAGAAACCACCAAGCATATGTATATTTTATTTGCCCGTAAATGGGTTATTGAAGTGCGTGGATGGGGGGGTGCGCCTTCTTTTTTATATATATCAAATGTTTTTCTATGAAATGCAAAAGCTGCTACACATTCCTAGCATTCTAATTTGAGTAAGATGACACAATACAGTGTCATTATTTTTTCCATAAAAGATCATTTGTGAAACAAATGGACCAAAATAGGACAGCTTGTCCTATAAACTCTCCCCCATCTATGCTCATGTTCGAGTACTTTTCTAATAATAATAATGTGCAGTTTTGGATTCTGCAAACTCATCCATGCCACTCACAGAGAACAATGAAGAAGGGAACAACAACATAAAAATGTCATATCGACTCAGCAAGAGCAAACGCTGACTGCTGCCCAAAACGACTGCAGTCACACTCCTCTGATTGACCTTGATTACCCTCAGTGGGTTTTTTTTCTTTTTTTGCCAGCAGGAATTTTCCTGTTTGAGTCTCAGGCAGGAAATGGAGATCACTGGCCCAGGATCCACCAGGGCCTGTAACTGTCACACTCAGCAGATTCTGACTTCTTTTTCACACTCGTTCCACATCCTGTTACTGCCAGAGTGACCTCACCCACGTGCCATAATCTGCTCTTTTTAAAAAAAATGTATTCCCTCCCTCTGTATTAAAGGCTTTTCATATTCTATTTTGGGGGGAATTCCTTTGGTTGTTTTAGGATTTATAGTTAATAATTTACTAATGATGTGACTGGTTATCCCTTTAATACACCGATATACTAAAATTAACAGAGAAAGAAATGTGAATGCACCACCTGATGTATGAGGGAAATACTAGAATAATATTTTTTTTGGCCATCTTGTGAAGACAATCTTCTGTTTTGTTAATTTACTTTGGAATGACTGTTGTGATTTAACTGTATTTCTTACCATTCCTTTCTTGGTGTTTTAGGTGGGAAAGTCCCAGATCTTCTTGGTCAGTCCAGACACTAAGAAAGTTGCCATAGAAAAGAGTTTCAGAGAGATATCCTTCTGCTCACAGGTAGAAAGCTGGACATCTCTACTCTGCCACACTTTGTATGACTTTGTGCTCGACTTAGAATATCTCTTCTTTGTTTTTTTCTTTTTTGCCATGTCCAATCTCCAGGGGATTCGTCACGTTGATCACTTCGGCTTCATTTGCAGGGAAACGGTGGAGGGGGGAAACTGTCACTTTGTGTGCTACGTTTTCCAGTGCACTGATGAATCACTGGTGAGATTGCATAAATATGGATTCCTCTCACTTTTCTGCTTCCCATCACAACCCCACACATCACACTACATTCCAGATTACAATATATGGGATAGTAAATCCAGCTCGTGCTTTAACACAGCTGTAAAAGCTCAGAGTCAGCCTATTGTGGAACTGTGAGAATGAGCTCAGGACACGGTTAATGACCAGAATTACTTTATGATGGCTTCTCAGTGCTTCCTACTCAGTGTTCTTTTCAAACCAGTCAGTCTCCCCCAGTGGAGCAGTTAGTGACTCAGTCACGTTTTCCATCGGGTCATCTATTTGAAATACGGCTCTGCAACATCATTTTCATAGACATGCATCCTAAGGTTTGGCAGCCCAGCCAGGCTAAGCAGTTGGGGGTGAAGAATATTGGTCAGACAGTTAATCCAACAGGCTCGAAGCCACTATGTGCAGAAACCTGAATTCGTTTGTGATGAGAGAACGTTCCAAACCGTAAGGAAGTCAGTAACTGTGCGTTTATGATGTGGCGGTCAAACAGAAGCTAATCTGCGCTGATAGCCTGCTGGGAGTTAGCCATATAGCTCCTGAATGACACTATGATCACAGCATGCTAGTAATTCTGATTTGATGGCACACAAATGTAATTGTTAACTGACCGCAATTCCCAGCAGAATGAGGAAACGAGACACAGAGCTCTCCCTGATTGAGCCCATCCCTGCAATAAAACATGGTTTGAGGCTTTAGTACAACTTTGTTGGAGAACGTTTTGTCGTTAGAAACATGGATGCAAAGAAATGTTAAGATGTCATAAGAAAAGAAGAAAAGTTCTTGGAGTTCTCTTTCATTTGCTTTTGGTAAAAATGTGAGAAACAAAAAGCAAAAGTGGAGTGACCACTTTCAATATGAAGTAAAGCTCTGATCATGAACCCATGCTCCTCTGTATCACGATGTGCCTATCGGATTCTGACTGATGGAAAGTTTACTCCACCGTTTGAGTTTTTCTGCGTTTTTCAATGCTTCTAAAATATTCCAGATTTTGTCTCTCGGCCTTATGCAGATTTATTGGTTGAGCAGGAGGATTTCCAGCAGCCATTCTGTCATGTTAAAGGCACATCTGGCACACTGACTGACGTCTTGTTTTACTCCTGCAGGTGGATGAGATCATGCTGACTTTAAAGCAGGCGTTCTCTGTGGCAGCCCTGCAGCAGAATGCAAAGATGCAGAACCAGCAGTGTGACAGTTGCCCATTGCAGCAACTCCACAGGCTGTGTGAGAAAATAGAAGGTAAGAAGAGCTGGTCAAGTGCAACTTAACAGATTTTAAACATAATCACCCAATCTTTTTATAAATCTTCAGACCAATACATGTTCTTTTTCTTTACTCTCTTACTGTTAACTAATTAAGTTTAGTCTTAGCCTACTACTGTAAATTACATTTTACTTTTATACTTTTAAAAATAACCCCAAGTCAAACTTTCAGAGGAGGTATTATAGTGTCACATTAAATGGGCAAGAATCCACAATCCAAGGACCCTATCTGTATTATCTTGAATTTAAAGTGAGATTGCTCTTGTCTGTCTTTTGCTTCGAATAAATAACAGAAATATGTTTTGTATTTTTTTTTTTGTATTATTGTTTTTAGGTCTGCACCCATCTAAAACCAAACTGGAGCTTCAGAAACACTTGGCCACTTTGGACAATGACGAGCAAGCTTCAGTCTTTGAAAACACTATGGTAATGTTTCTGTTCCATCTGTGGACCTCAGGGGGAAGGTGCACATTCCACAGGTTCCTCTTGAGGTGACTGCAGCTTCGAAACAAACCAGTCCGACTGCAATCTCAGTTAAAAAATCAATGCGGAATCACATTATTCACGTGGGTGGGTGGGGGGGAATCACAGTGGCACCCATACTACTCCAGCCGCCTTACTTGAAGCTTTCGTTGCCCTCAATTGTTTTTTGACCTGACGAATTGTTTGAGCACCTTCATTTAACAAAGTAACTGTTAATCTCAGCATTTCATTTCTGCAATGGTGCAGTTTGTTGAAAAGCAACAGCAGGCATGTGACAGACTAGAGGGCATTTTTCTCTTCAACTCAGGTGACATCTGCTGGTGATTTTGTTCAAGTACAACACAATGAAAATGAAATTGTCACACGTTAGACACGTCAACTACATGTGATCATTTTAAAAACTTGATCTTCCCCAGATTGAGGCCCTCGACCCCGAGTCAAGTCCATGATATACATTTTTATCTTCTATAATTTTACCATGAAGAATTGTTTTTTTCCCCCACTCATTTATTTGAGTCCAGATGTTTACCACATATGACATAATAGTGTAGAATATGTGTGTGCTATGTAATGATTTTTTACTTTTGTGTGTCCAGCGGGCTTGTCCTAAGAACGATCAGGAAGAAAATGAGCTAGTTATAGCCTGTCTGCGGAGTCTGTATGAGGAGAAACAGAAGAGCCATCAGCACCCTCTGCCTGGAGACGGCAAACAGGTACACTCAATACATTCTGAGACACATAAACACAGCTGTACCAGAATATTTTGAATTGCTCCTTCAATTTTTCTTAAAAATGAACACAAATCTTTTTTACGCAAATTCTGTTTTACATTTTTTTTCCAACTTGAACGATGCCTGCAATAAGTCCCCATTTCCTTTGAAGGGCCCTTTTATAAGTGGTGCTGTTTTTGTCTGACTCTTCTTCCTATTTGCTGTGTTTGTAGGTTTGTGAGGAGGCAGCTCCTGCACCCCAAGAAGCGCAACAACAGAGTAGCAGTCGGCAGCGTCTGGAGCAATTCAAGAGCCGAGCCAAACGCTCTCTCACTGAATCCCTGGAGGGGATCTGGAAGGTGTGTCATCTGTCAGACTTGCTTTTGTATGTGATGATTCACAATTATCTTCTGTTGCCTGAGCAAAGCAAGTATTTGATCTTTCAAAAGAGTTAATATGTAAACAGACATAAAGACTCGCCCTTAAAGGGATTTTCCTTTCATTTCCCAAATACTACGAAACCTTTCAAACCTCTGTTCAGATAATTAAAGGAAATTTTTCCTAAAAGTTTTTATTATAATGCGTGGGTATAGGGCCGTTTTCATAGAAAATCTATCCAACCGAAGCCTGTTATCATTACTGCTACATTATTTTTAGCTTTTGAACCAAAAGGACAGGTTCATCCATGTGAGCGTAGCCTGAACTGGGTTGCAGCAAAAAATATGGGTCAGTTCACCTGGTTCTTTCCCCTGCTGCTGTCCATGTGGACTGTCAACATGACCTTAAGGTGCCACTCACACACACACACACACACACACACACCCACACATACACACACACTTCTATGATCTCATGCGTGAAAGTTGAGATGTTTTGCCACAATGCTGGCATTCCGTTTGGGTGAAACCCAAACACAGCATACCAGCACAAACGCCTCCTAAGCACTGTCACACACAATATCTGCAGTTACCGAGTCCACCATGAACTCCTCCGTATACTGCAGTGTTTAAAGGACAAATATTGAAACCACCTTTGTGACAGCTCAAACTTTTCTGAATCTGGGTCAGGAAAAAGAGAAAAAGAAAAAGGATCTGCGTTGGAGCGGTCCTGTCCCAGTGCAGGTCTCAGTGCCATGGAAACGCAGCAGGACCTTAAGAGACGGGCGCATAAACAAGTGTTTGCAAGCCTCAGTGAACTGATGCAACATCGTGTTGAAGTGAGGGACAAAAAATCTTTTGCAGCAATCTGATCAGGTGAAAATCTTTCTAGTCGGCTGGTCGGCCCTACGTGCTATTTCAGAAAGAGTAAACCTAGTTCTTTCACTTTGTTTGGTAATTTATTATTCTCCTGAAAATTAATTTACCAAGTTCAACAAGCATCTTGACGTGCAGAGCTTCAGAGGTTCTACCTGGTTAGGATCGTGTCGCCTGGGTGATCTGAACACAAATGGCTATGGATAACCCTCAGCAGGCCCCTACTTTTTGTAATATTTCAGTGGTGCGTTTGCATTTGAAAGACATGAGCATCACCCAAGCACGTTTGCTTCATGGCAGGGAAGCGGCAAGACCAGGCCTCAGCGGGAGAACAGCGAGGGAAGCGAGAGCGGCTCGTCCATTTGCACCGTCATCAGCAGCCAGGATCAGCCCTGTCTCGATGACCCCTTGCCTGCCTCCTGTCATCTACGACCCACCAGTCCCCTCAAGTAAAGCATGCAGAACGCGCCGTCTGCAAATGTTGGGCCCTACACATTCTGATACCTGCTCACTGGTTTCCTTATGCTTACAGCTACGGGTGACCTGAGTCTTATCAATTCTGTTTATTGCTGCTCTCTCTTTGCTTGTCAGAGGCCACAACTCGACAGGAGACCTGAAGCGCCTTGAGACCTCTTTCCCCCCGTCCCCCTCCTCCTCTCTCGCTGACGCCGAGCCTCAGGGTTTCCGGCGTCGGGCTAGCACCTTCAGTCATTCCCCCAGCCCTTGGTCAGCACTGGAATACTCCCCACTGCACAAAGAAACTAACACCCCACAGGACAGTGGCGCCGTCGCCAAGCCCAAGCTCGTCCGCCACTACTCTGTCAGCACAGACTCCCCTCACCAGAGCAAGTAAGGGGGTGTGTGAGTGTGTTTGTGTGTATTTATGAGGTGGTATATGTATGTAATTTAGTGTTTTATAATACAGCTTTATTACACACAGTGGACTGTGAATGCAGGGTTTCTTATTCACTGTTAGAGGGACTGAATTAACATCTCAGCGCACCAACAAAAGGACAATTTTGTTTTGTTTTTGTTTTTTTCTTTTTTACACCCTTACAAGCTTTACAGGCTAACGACTGAAGGTTTTATACAACTTTCACGAAGACGGTTGCAAAGCCAGTTTGGGAAGTATGTATTGATCTTTCTCCTCCACTTCATTCCGAAGAAAGAAAACTAAAACTCGTTTGGCACGTGCAGTTTATACTAGAGTTATATCGTTGGTGCGTCAGTGTAGCTGTCAAAGTTCAAGTTTTGGGGTTCTTTTTCTTTCTTTTTCTTTTTCACACAGCATGCCTTCAGCGAGTTTCTTGCATCACAGGTGCATTAGCATAGATACACTGGACAGTGTATCTATGAATCTATACAGTGTACACTGGTTATTTCAGTTAAGTGTGAGCATAATGCCCCACCCTTCGCCTCAAACACAACCATTTTCCTTGTTTGCCTTCGCTGTTTTTAGTTAAATAAACTTTTTAGAACAGAATCAAACTTTATTGATTCCCCAAAGGGGAATCGATAAATTGGCACTGTATGTGTATTTTATCAGACATAGTAACATAATATTTATATTTTGAAACGAATTTTGAAAAAGAGAATCCAGTGTTAGTCATGCTTTAAAAAATCATTTTAAAGGGGAAAAACATAGCATTCTATTTTCATACATAGCAGCCACTGCCATTTAGGTTGGACCTCAGGCTAACACTATCATAACAGAGAGCCAAAACTCTTCCAGCTTTGCCAAAGCTTGATACTCGGCTGTTTTTTTCTTCACTGCACTTTTTGTTTCTGTTCTCATGCATTTCTCAGTGTCCATTACCATCTCTTCTCTCATTCCTTGTGTTTGTACTGGTTGTCAGAAATGTCCCAACCGACTCTACGCTTCCTCCTCTTCCTCCCTGCCCTCCATCCTACTCTCCTCTCCTCTTTCATCATCCTTCCTCACCTTCTGCTGGAGCCCGGTTCAATAAAAGAAGGTGAGAGTTTCTTTACAGCTCTATGCTGTAGCTATTCTGTCCTGTTTGTCACATTTGATTTTTCGCACCTTTGGTAGATCTCACCCTCCATGTTGTCATTTAAGTACCCATTCAAGCAGAGAAATGGATGTGTGGCTCATATTTTGCCATTTCAAAGCTAGGTCATACTCAAATTGTGTTTTCCTCATCAAAAGACTTTAAATTCTATTGATGATTAAAAACAACCAAGCTGCGTATCTCTGAGTGAAGTGGGTCATGTTTCATTTGTCATCTGTTTTTGCCTCTTTTTTTCTTTTGTATTTCTTTCTTTTATCACCTCTATCTCAGTCCCCTTGGTGGTCTGCGCGCCCGCCTCCAATCCTCCTCCTCTGTCCCTAACTTTCTGAAATTTCAATTTCTGGCCCCTGTCCAAGAGAATGATAGTCCTGAACCAAAAACAAGGTACATGCACATACACAAATACTCAAGTCTGTCCCACATCTGTTCAGTGTGCCTCCCTTTTTGTTTAAATAAAAGGTTTTTGTCCCACAGCTGTAGGTGTGAAGCCCCTGCTTGGCACTCATCCGTGCACATGTTTGTGCTTTCAGAGACGTAGCAGCTCTCTCAGCATCCCGGGCAGCAGGTGTTGTGGGTGACAGCCCCCTGCGCAGCCACCGGCACTCATGGAGGCAGCAGATCTTCCTGCGTGTCGCTACACCTCAGAAAGGCACGGACACCACAGGTAAGAAAAATCCCATTCGAGCTACCTTTAAACAGCACATTTTCGACTGCTTTTTAAAAAAATTTTTTAAAGCAGCCAGTCTGTGCTCTTGCACATGGTGGCTTGTTTCATCCGCTCACTTACAGCTGACTCTTGTTGCCGCTAGATGTTGCCGCTTCCTTCACTTGAAGTCAACAGTCTATCGTCCTGCATCCTTTCGAGCATCATAGGCCCGTAGAGCTGGTCATAGTCGAGTAAATGTGGAGCATGTGGTGGACAAACAAAAAAATCTGTCACCTCAAAAACATGAATGGAAATCTGTTTCCTCAGAATGTTTCCTTAAGCAATCTTAGATGTGTTTTATATAACTCTTTGATGGACACTTATTATTTCTTTGGAACTAATAATTCTTTAGGCGCACAAGAAGCATATCATTTTTTTGTTTTTTATCAATTTTAACCGCCACGCTTTAAACTGTATCATGTCAGCGTACATTATTGCTAAATTTCTTTTGATTAATTTATTCATTTATTGGCCTACCAGATGGTCTGATTTAAAAAAAACAGAACATCGACATATGAGCACTTGATTTAAAGATCTTTCATTATTCAAACAACATACAAAAAATAGAAGTGCGCGGAAAAAGATCACAATGTTTTTCCTTATTAACTTGGATCTGTCATCGCCAGTATGCTTATTCATATTTTTGTTTAGGTTTATACGTCATGGCTTACTGTGGAGCATCTTAATCTTTCACGAAAATCCAGAATTCCTTTTTTTGACCTTACATATAAAGGATTACTTACTTAAAGGATATTAAGACTGAATTGACTTGACATATGAACGAATATTACAAGAAGATATAGGTTTTAAATGGAAGAATACTGACTGCACCATATAACATGTATATGTACTCTTTCGACTGTGCAGAGACTCTCTGGAAACATGCTTCTGCTTGCACAGCTTTAGAGCCTGTGTTTTGATAATGATATAGGCTTGTGTGCATATAGCAGTGTTGACAGTTTAGGTTGTCGGTTTAGTCACGCTATGACACCTTCAAGCTACTTGCTGTAAATTTTTGGCAGAGGTTCTTATTAAAACATTGTTCATGCTTCACTTATGTTCATTCAGATAGTTTTTGACAGATAAATTAACAAAAAATGTAATTTTACTGATTTTTAATAAAGTTTTTGTATCCATTTAAAGATTTTGTGATATGACAAGAAAGCCTAAGGACTGTGGGTGCTTAGTTTGCAACAGAGCAAATGGAATCGCACACTGGGCATCAGCACTGATGATGTGAGCACTGGACCAAAGTGTTCAGATAAACAAATTTTCTGTTTCCAGAAGACAGCCGTGGTCAGTATTTACTGAGATGATCAGGAAAAAATCCTGACGATTCCTCCGGTTTTGTTTTATTTCCGTCCACTTGCACGTTACTGAAACTTCCCACCTTTAAAAGAATATGACTTTATATTACTATTCTGTTCAAACCGGCACACATTTTAGCAACAAAGAACGCAGCGAATGACAGCACAATAAAAAACAGTGACAGAATTTCACAGCCAAATTTTTTCATGGGAAAAAATTAACTCAGAATGGGAATCTGTAGGATCCCAAACTCCCCAAATGTCCATAAATAACGCCTTCCTTACTTTGCTGCCTAGAATATGGCCCGCCCGAACACTATTTGATTTGTATCCTCTGTTTTGGCGACCACTGAATCCTTTTGTGGCTGACACCCAAGCTATCTGATGACAGCCATACATAACTGCAGATAATCCAGATGAAGCACACAAGCCTGCTGCTAATTTCCTCATAGGCATCATTTCAAAAGTTCACTTTGAACCGAAAATGCATGGAAACACATTGAGCGGAAAGCTGCGCCACAGTGTGTCTTTTTGTTTTGTGACCACCGGGGGTTGCCAAAGTTGATCCTTTCCAATCCTCAAGAAATTGTGTCTTCAGCAAAGCATTGCCGCTACAAATACTTCATTTTAGCTCAATTGATAACTCCCCAAGCAGCAGCAACATTTTTTTTCCTCACACAAAGCTCATTTCTTTGTGGGTGTATTGTAACTTCAAGTGTTCCCATCAGGTTAACTGCTGTACACACCCATGTGGATTTTTGTTCAGGGCCAGTGATTGTATCTCATAAGTGCATCATGGAATGCGGGGCCATTGTATCCCTTTTATCCACCGTGTTATCGAATATGCCGTTCATTAGGGATTAGAGAGATTTACGCTCCTTTTTGTGTGCCTGGTTACCCTTTCAGCAGAACGCTAAACTGGAGGGAAGGCATCTGTCCGCAGCACTTAAAAAGTCTGCGCCCAGACTTTAAGTTTTGAATCAGCTGCCGTCAAGTGTCGGAAAAACAGGTCAACGCGCTGGGCTTTGTTCTGGATGAATGCTGCTCTGAGTTTGAGCTGAGTTGGGTGTGTTTTTGTGTAAGCCTAACACGCATGAGGTCATGGGTGTGTCTCGATAGTATGTGTGTGTGTGTGTTGGCCGATGTCTCAAGGTCATGTTGACAGTCCACACACAGACAGCGCCACGGGAAACCACCAGCCTTGTTGACCCATTTTGTGCTTTGTGTGTGTGTTTGCTGCGACCTGGTTCTGGCCAAGTTGTTTGTGTAGGGAACAGTCGGTGCCACTTCATGGAAGTGTGTGTGTGTGTGTGTCTATAATTAGCCATGTGTTCTACTGTGGCCATTAGAAAATAAGTATATATTTTACAGGTTTATTCAGCGTGAATTCATATTGTGAGCAGAGACGGCCCCTAGTTAAATCAATTATTTGTTTTTGTTTTTTTCAAACCATCTCCCTCACCGACCTTCTGTCTAAATTTGCGCTGCAGTCTGTGTTTTCGCGCGGATACACGTCTGATTTAAGAGATTTCAATCTGTGCGTGCTCGCTTCTTGACGTTAGGCCAAAATGTCTTTGCCTGTCGTATAAATGAAGAGTCATGAGTTTGAACAGTTACTCTGCTGGTTTCAGCATGTCGTGTAGCCCCTCAGACTCATACAGAAAGTCAGAGGATATCAAGCTTCAACAGATATTAAGCAAACAGCTGTTAAATATGTCATCTCAGTCATTTTATTTCAGTCCTAAAAGAGGGCGTGATCTAGATTTTTTTTTTTTTTATTTCCTCAAAAGAGTCTTTGGAAAGATAAGCATCAGGTTTGCATACCTAAGACAAGTTAAGGTATGTGCATTGAGGGAAGGAACTATCCTGACTATTTTTCTTATGAACTGACAGGAAGCATGCTTTCTGAATAAGTGTCATCTCCCCCTTCTAAGCAGCTCAGAATATTCCAGGTTTGGTATCCACCCTGTAGTTTGAGGTGGAGTTGCACAAACACTTTTTTTTCCTCCTTTTTTCTATTCTTTTTTACTTTGAATGTGTTGGTGTTTTATGTGTGAGTGAGTGTCACACCCAACTCAATCAAATATATCTTTTCCTTTCTTTTTTTGTGGTTTTAAACCGCTTAAAAAAAAATATATATATATATATATGTATATATATATAATTTTTAAAATTTATTTTATTTTATTTATTTATTTATTTTTTAACGTAAAAAAAAATAATTTTGCAGAACTTCGAATATTAGGATAATGTTTTGCAGCAGTTTCATATCTCCACCAGTTTGACGCTGTTTTCGTATCCATGCTTCAAGACGAGCTGGAAATTCAGTTAATTTCCCCGAATCAGCTCCAATCAGCTCGTACACAGTTATGAAAAACTCATTCCTCTTCTTTGATAAGAAGGGTTATTAATGGCTCCATATGTGTGTGTTCCCCACAATTACATCGTAGTCATAAACTTTCATTTTAAAGCAATCATTTGTGAACCTGATACTTGCTACCTCTTGAATCGCAGCTATTTATTTTAATCAGTAATTCTATTGTAACGTCCGCATAGGCCTCGTCTTTGCAATGAATGATGGTGTAGATACAACTGAGAGCTTGCACCACATCCAAGACCACACACATATCACCGACCTGTATAAAATCACTCTCTGATCACAAGAATTGCTTTCACAGTTTTTCTTTTTTTTTTTTTTTTTTTTTTTTTACAGTTTGCATGGGATGATTCTTCATCCTCCTGCAGTCCAGCTCAATGTACTGTGTACGTTATGTCTTTCAGAGCGGGCCGATCAGTGCCTGGAGGGGGGCAGACTGTGTGTGGGCCAGGTGGCTGGTGGTGGAAGCGGGGATTCATCCATGAGAGCAGTGCCAGAGGAAAGGACAAAGAGGAGCAAAGAGGAGCTGAGGGAGCTGTGGAGGAAGGCCATTCTGCAGCAGATCCTGCTGCAGAGAATGGAGATGGAAAACCAGAAACTACAAGGTGAACTGGATGTGTGCAGAGATTAAAGTCAGCCTGAAAAGACTTGGTAGATCGTTGCACATCTGTGCAAAAATACTCTTTAAAAAACAAAACAGAAACGATTACAGTGAAGTGAAATCAAGCCCCACCAAAGAGGTAATCTCACTCTTCATTGAACTGCAAAGTTTTGTGATGATCCCCCATGAAATGACCAACGTTTAGCAGCCTGAATATTGGCTTTTCCAGAAGCAAGGCCTAAATACCTTAATTTAAGCCCATCCCATACACATACACTTCAATAAAGATGAGAGATTTTCAAGATTTTTAAAGAAAAAGTATTTGCGGTAGCACTCTTGGACACCATTTTAATAAGTGGTGTCCATGGAAGCTTCATACGGCAGCTCTCAAATTTACTCTTCTGGTAAATTTGTTTTGCTTTTCTGGCTTACATAAATTCGACGACCACAAATTAGGATGTTATATAATGCCCTTTGACATAGTTCAGAGTTTGCCAGGCGCACCACTCTCTTTCATGACCTACTTGGCTTGTACCTGCACACACCCAGCTTTGCGTCACATTGATAATTACGTGCCTAATGTGAAAAGCTACTCACACACCCAACAGCTGGTCGATTACAAAGGTCGGGATAATTGTCAATACGGCAGGGTGTGGTCAGAGATTTTTCTGTTTCAATGATGCGCAGACGCTGCCAAACTTAAAGTGAACAAGCTTTATACTCCCATGTGTGCATCTTCAGCTTGGCATGGCTTTCCTGCGTGTCCTTTAGTCTGTTGTTTGTCGATCTGCCTCTCAGTCCCCATTTGTCTGAGCGAAGCTCAACTCTGAGCCCGTCATTCCGCCTGTTTTCCTTTCCCACTACTGCCTGGTTTATGGGTAAGCTATGAAAATGCCCGCCTCCATCTCTAAGTGTATCTTTGTAAGCACTAGGGTGCGGCATCCTGTCCTGTTGTTTCTTATCAAAGGCGGAGTGTTCCGGCAGCAGAGAAAGGCAGAGAAATTAAGAGTGGGAGGCCAGGAGAGATTGTCAAGTGGAGAGATTTAGCTCCGGCGTGGACCGGCTCCAGACAGATAATAGGAGAGACGATGCAGCCACGGCCTTACCGACACCATCTATCCTTACTCTGTATGTCTGCTTCTGCTCCATCCAAGTTTTCTTCCTTTATTATCCTCGCTGCACTTTCCCGGTCTTTCCTGCTATTTCTCTGCTGTTTGATTGCTACGTCACCCAGCATTCACGAGAAAAAATGCTGAAATTCTCAGTTTACAGTTTCTCATGTGAAGGGTGTTATTATCCTATGACATTCCATGCAAAGCAGCAATGATGTTATGTCAACTGCTCCGGGCTACTTTTGGCTAAAGACAATCATTAGCTAAATTCCTTCTACGGGCCATGCACCTTAAATCCTAATTTCCAGGGAGGTGTCTCTACAGGTCGGAATGTATCGTTGCCCCGCTGCCTTCGTCCCATCCCGAATGATGATATCACTGTCCTGAGCTCAGTCCAGTTGCAGATGGTCACTGGGTGGACGCCACATGTGATTGAAAAGGGTGTGGCATCCGCTTTGGGAAGGAGGGAGAGGGAGAGCGCAGCCGGAATTGGCCGAGTAAAGATCCGAGCAGAAAGGAGAAGAGATGAGTTATGGCTTAAGAGACCAGGCCAGGCAGAGGAAGGGTGTTGTCAGAGAGGAACAGTGGAGAGGGGTGATGGGTGTGCCCTCACCTTCTTTGATCACTGGTGTCAACATGTTGCAACAGAATTCAGTTACTGCATTGGGTTTTTTGGTAAGCTTCCTCAAAGTCCGGATTTACCCTTTTTTTTTTTAACTCAGCGGGGTGCTGAAGGTATCAAAACTTGGTGATAACAGGGGCGGGGAGTGTCTGGCAGTTTCTGATCCGAAATGATCCTTCTCATGCTGCAAACACAGAGCCGTGCGCTTCATGAAATAACGATGCTGCAAATTAAATAACCCAATTTGCAGCTGCATAAACTGTACAGTGGTTTATGGTGCATTACAGTTTGGCCATACGGCTCTTATTGATTTATTGGTTTCACTCACTCATTGGTTTCATTGGGCCTTTCTTGTTTTATTGGTTTGTTGAAATTACACTTTACCGTAGTTTAGTCCAACTCTCATCATTCTAAATATCCTTCGGAGGTGAAATCGATGTCAATATTTGTGGTAAGTCACAAAAGCGAATGCTGATGATGCCAATGTCAAATGTGAAAAAGCAGCTGGTGAATGTCTGAAGAGAGCAGAACAACAGAATCTAGACAGAGAAAAGTGTTTTTTTTTTTTTGTTTTTTTTAAAGATTTTTTTGGGCTCTAGTGGCCTTTAATGACAGTAGCTTGACAGGAAAGGGGGCAGAGATAGAGAGTGGGAGACCTGCGGGAAAGGGCCATGAGCCGGATTCGAACCCAGGCCGCCCGCTTGCGAGCAAAGGCTCTGTATATGGGCCGCCCGCTCTAACCATTAGGCTACGCTGCGGCCCGAAAAGTATGAGTTTTAACTGGTTTCATTTGTCCTGTATGTTTTAGTCAATGGTCCTGATAGGTGGTCCTCAACTGTGGTCTGTCGGGTAACAATCCAGGCGCCAGTGGGTGCATCCAACTCGAATTTCTGCAGATTCATGCATAAGAGGAGCCGATCCGTATCTAAAGCACCAGAGGAATAAAAGAGAATGATTCTCAACATGCTGCAACCTGGTGTTGGTGGAATATCACTGTATTAAGATACAAATCTGATGTATTTTAAGTGTAGCAGAAGAAAACAGTGACAATACGTAAAAGAAAATGAAAAACCCAGATAAAAGAATGTTTTCGTTTATGCAAATTAAACAGCCTGGCAACAAATAGTTGGCTACTTTAGGGTAAACAAATTACACTTCTCCCTTTTTTTACCACAGCAGCTATGCACACCAATACATTTGGAGTTGTTTAATATAGATTATTTTCTGTAATTGTGTTTGTCCAACAGCTTCAGAGAGTGATCTGCAGAACAAGCGTCTCAAGCTGGACTATGAGGAAATTACTCCTTGTCTGAAGGAGGTCACTTTGGTGTGGGAGAAGATGCTTGGAACTGCTGGGAGAGGAAGGATCAAATTTGACACCGAGACCATAGATGCTGCAGTTGCTCAAGGTACATATCAGCCTCGATTAAAAACACACACAGACTGGAATTCTTCTTTTCTTCTTCTTTTTTTTTTTCATGTCAGCATATATTTGTTAAAATTGGCCAAAGCTTAACTACAATTCTGAAAATATGTTTTCCTCTTCTTTTTTATTGCCAAGTAAAAAATAATGACTTTATTTCCCCCCTAGAACATTCTTGTATTGTCTCTCTCAATTACCAGTGCTATGTGCTGTCCATTGGCTCAAATCAGCATGTTTTGCACAGACAACAGGACAAGAAGGTTATCTCCTCTGCCCCCGTCCTCAAACAAAACAAAGTCCACAGCATGGTCAGGCCAAAACGAGGTCCATTTTACAATGTAAATACATTTACAAAAACATGACTGCGGCCTTCTGAAAATACATATGTTTTCATAGCAAAATGTTTTTCAGCGTTTGTATTACTGAGGACTGGAAAGGGAAGACACCTCTTCGGTCAAACAAATCACCCCTGACCAAGACATTACTTTTATTAAATGCCAATCTGATGCACAGCATGAATGCTATTGTGGACTTTCAACAGCCTGTAAAGATGAGATTTCCCCCCAATTTGCATTCTTGGAGTGCTGTTTGAAAGTGCTCTTCAATTGTCGGCATTCTTCTCTGGTAGGTGTCCCCAGACAGCATCGAGGCGAGATCTGGAAGTTCCTGTCCGAACAGTACCTGCTCAGACAGACTGTACCTTCCCGACCCCCCTCCAATCACACACCGTACAAAGAGCTGCTGAAACAACTCACCTCACAGCAACATGCCATTCTTATTGACCTGGGTAAGAGACACACACGTACAAGCAGGCAGAGACACGCAACATCTTTTATTTTTTTCTTTTCTCTCAAAAAATCCTGAAATTATTTAGCATGCACAAGACAGGGGAATATATTGCCAGGCTTCGTATGCAGATGCAGCAAGCCATTAAATTATCATCATTATTGATATTATCGGCATGGAATTAGTTTGACTTAGACACATTAGCAGTACAGTAACTGACAAATCCCTCTTACGGTTGATTTTGAGCAAGAATTGTGTTGAAGGGAAGTCTGTTGCAATAATAAAACAGTTTTCAAAACGAGCATCCAGGATTTTTTGTTCAAGTCTAGCAGGAAAAAGGGACTATACTTGTAATGCATCAACAGTAACTGAAAATTAACTAAATCTATTTGGACTTCATACAAATTTTCTCCATCCTTAACTACGGGTTCAATTGAAGTTCACCTTTTGGTGTGTATCAGCGTGGATCTGTCATATGCACTTAGGTCTTTACTTAATGTCACAGCAAGGAATGCTGCCTCTATTCCCCCTGTGAGAAGGCTTCACATGCAGGGGAAGTTGCTGTCCACCTTTTCCGAATATTCAATACTACATGTGACAAAAGTTAAGACACCGCATCACATTAACCGATGTAGTGTTAAATGGAAATCATTTGTCATATACGCCCAATAAAGAAATTGTGAACTGTGATCAAAATGACCAATTCGGTAATCAAATTTTTCTCCCGGCTACTTTTCAGTGAATCTTTGATAAAGCTCCCTTTTGAGTTGCTTTGATATAACCTCTAGATCAGCTATTTAACCAATATTATATTTTTGTACATCAATCTCACATTCTCACCCTTAAAAGTTTTTTTACACCTACCACCCAAAAACCCACATACATTACTCTGTACCTACACCGCACCCATTTAACACCCACATACTCGTATAGAAATCCGTAGACGCATCCACCCTTGTTGCATTTAACCTCCTGCTGCTCAACTATTGACCCTGTGTTTAATCGACCTATTGTTACCCACTGTGTATCAGACGTGACAGTGGTAAAAGCCGAAAACTTCAGTAGTACGTGTTATTCTGAGGCAGAACGAGCTGTGTGTTTAACGTCAAGAATTAGTTACAAGGTTTGACTCTTCAGGTTTGTTAAGTGGTGCACTCGTATTCTTTACAATCTGTACCAAAACGCTTCCCTTCAGGCAAACGAGGGAGTCGTGACATGTTCACAAACGTAAAGCCCCCACAGCTTGCAAATTCATAGGGTTGACATTGTCTTTGCAGCACACAGATGTTCTCACTTCTAAAGTACACATACCTGCTAATTATCTGCCTGCCCACATTGAGAATGTTGTTCCTTCTTTTCTCTTTTTTTTCCTTTTCTTTTCTTTTTTACTTGCATGTTCCGTGCTCAGGGACATGTCAGGCTTCTAAGGAAGGCTTCAGGGTCTTCACATAAACCTACATTTGCATTCATGTGTGTCTCAACAAACAGGTTTGCGAGCTTTTTAGAAAATGCTCTCACACGGAGCGCCTTTCTAACATCAACAGCAAAGTGTGAAATCTGTCATCCCATAGGGAAGTTCAACAGAGTGCGCATCACTCAAACATGCTTTCACACACCCGCCAGCTACTGTCTCCAATGGATCGCTCGGCTTCGCTCAGATTGAGTCAATAAAAACAATGTTCCCGCGTTTGGAAAAGTGTATTGGGCTTATCTGAAACATCAGACACTGTATTTAAATGGTGAAATTTCGCAACAATTTGGCTGATTTGTAAATGTGTTCCTCTGCTCCAGGTCGCACTTTTCCCACTCATCCCTATTTCCAAGCCCAGCTGGGGGCAGGACAGCTGTCTCTATACAATATACTGAAAGCCTACTCACTGCTGGATCCCGAGGTATCACCCTCTTTTTCACAGTGCACGTTTCTTTCCTGACTTTGGTTGAGAAGTTCAATGTCAGCTGTCTTTTTTTTGGCTGAAGACTTAATCTTCCCCCTGTCATGTAGACCTCAGGTTCATTGCTGTTGTCATTCTAGGTTGGCTACTGCCAGGGCCTGTCGTTCATTGCTGGGGTGCTGCTTTTACACATGGGGGAAGAGGACGCCTTCAACATGCTCAAGTTTCTGATGTATGACGTGGGGCTCCGTAAACAGTACAGACCTGATATGATTATCCTGCAGGTAAAATGGACGTGCTCTCAGTGCCTCTTATTATACGTGCCAGTCGTAGCCTTTTATTGTTTGTTCATGAAATGCATGCAACGCAAGGTCATTTTCCTTTGTTGTCCTTGCAATGTTTAAGTAATTAGCTTAGATGTTTTTTTTTGTTTTTTTTTTAAGAAGGATCCCCATTTATGTAGCCACGTGCTTAGTGATTCCTGGTTCATGTGGATGTTCAGATGGATTAACACTTCATTTAAGAAGGAATGAGGTTACCCTTTAGATTTGACTACTGACATGCTCATCTTTTACCCCGTGGTGACATGTGTCTGAGATTTAAGTAATGATGTTCGTGCTAAAGGTGCACACAGTTTGCTGGAAGTGCAACGATTATAAGTGTTATCTACCAAATGACATTTGACTTTTCTTTTTCTTTTTTTTTAATAAAAGACTTTCCATGTACAAGATCAATGTAGATCCAAAGGGGAGATAGAGTATCTGGATGGGCTTTTACAGGATGGGTGAGATATTTCCAAGTGGTGTCACAGCAAGTTGCCTGTGTTTACAATTTGAGTACACACAATCTATCCTTCTGATCACAGACAGAAAGAGGGGAACAAACACATAAAGGTTATGTTGAGCCCTTCATCTCTGCTGGGATGCCCACAGATAATGGCTCGTGTGCTGGCACGCATTGCATTTTTCTAGTCGGTTTGTCTGTGATCTTCATGAGCAGAGCATCTTTTACCTCCATTTTAAAAAGTGTTATGTCCTAAACTGGAGGGCTGAGATATCAGACCTGACTGGGTGGTAAATGATTCACATGGTTCATAGGCTGAGTGCTCCAACTTCACTTTAAATCACACCCAAAGGGCTTCAGGAGGTAAAATATATAGACAAAATGGCTTTGATTTTTTTCAATTAAAAAAGACCCCAATGTAATTTATGACAGAAATTAAAATGGCAATAAAAGTTACAAAAAAAATAATTATTTGTGAATAAAAAGTTGTAAAGGACTGGAAACTTAAAGCTCTAACTCCCATTTGTGATCTACATATTAAACTTTATTATCGAGGTTTATATCAGGAACAGGAGTGAAAGGCACAAAGGGGAAAAGGTTACCCCTGACTGCTTTATGTCCCCCTCCACTCCATATAAACAAAAATAATAACATTTGTATTAATGTATTTTTAAAATATTTCAAATGCAGTATCATGAAATAGTAAGTATCTTTATTGATAGATTATTTATTTAATTTGAATAACTTCAGCAACGCTGCCATTTTGACCTAGACCCATAAAGACGACAGTGTCTCTCAATGGGACCTGGGGGACTAAATGAAGAACCTAACAGAAGAAAAAAGAGCAGGTCTGGACTAAAGCGCGCTTAACTTCCTCCTTCGGTTCTTCTGTTCTGCTTGTCTGCATGCTGTCAAGTTGCTCTGTGAAATTTTGGAAGATTAAAGATTAAAAAAAACAGGCAGCCACTCTGCATCCCTTTATCATTGTCAGCCAAAAGGACCTCACTCAGGTTCCTCTGGTTTTCTTGTTTTTTTGTTTTTGTCTTTTTTTGTAATGGGCCCCGGGGTCTGACGGTGCAGTTGAAGTGGCCATTACATGCTGAGAGAGTAGTGTGACACATTCACTTGCACAGTTACAGTTGATTTCCAACTTGGTGTGGAGGGAGCCCTCAGAGCTCAGGGAGGGTAGGATTGTTTTGTTCTGGCAGGATCGGTGTAAAACAACAAACTACAGGAGGCAGTTTAGTTGTATTCTTTACATTGATTTGTTGTCGTTGTCAAACACAACAATATGAATTTTGCCCCAATGGTGTTGGGGGTCGTTTGGGTTTGGGCTCCACAGGAGTACCTTTAATTAGGTTTATCCTCACAGTCAGAGAAGCCCAAATAAAACCCACCTCTGGTGTCTCTCTTGTCAGATTCAAATGTACCAACTGTCGCGCCTACTCCACGACTACCACAGAGATCTGCACACTCACCTGGAGCAGCAGGAGATCGGGCCCAGCTTGTACGCCACCCCCTGGTTCCTCACTTTATTCGCCTCGCACTTCCCTCTGGGCTTTGTGGCCCGTGTTTTCGGTAAGATCTCGCATTTCTGCGCTTGCAGTTTTGCGCAAGCCCCTTGAGAGGAAGTCACACAGACACGCACAGCTCTTTTCTTCCATTCTAATTGACCTTTTGTCATTTGCTTTTGTGTCTTATCACTACTCTTTCATTCTTGCCCCAGCTATTGTTTTGTTGCCTAATTTCTTTTTCATTGCCCCGCAGCTGAACCAGACTTACTGACTCCTCGTGTTCAACTGAGCATGACAATGCGCGTTTGTGTGTGCTTGCTCGACTGTGAGGGCATCATCATGTTTGTGCCATCACATGTTAGATATAGTTTGTGTGGCTCCAAAGCACCACTCCCTTTCCTTAATCTTGTGTATGATCTCATAGTGCCCTGCCCAACACCATACCTCACCCTCATGTGCTAGAGTCATCCTGCAGCACGCAAGACAGGTTCACCCCAACCTATAGTTATGTTTGTTTAAGTGTTTTATATTGACGTCAGTTCATCCATCTTTCAAAGTCACTGTTAATTGACTATCAAATACAATAAGCTCCCTTGTCAGCGCCTGCCATTATTTGTCTCACACTTTCACGTCACAGCTTTTAACATCCTTCCATCTCTTTGTTCCGTATGTCTTTTTGTTGACTTATGTTTTTTTTCTTTATTTTTTGCCCTGTCTTCCTCAGATATGTTGTTCCTTCAGGGCTCAGAGGTCATCTTTAAGGTAGCTTTGAGCCTGCTGGGGAGCCACAAGCCTCTCATCCTACAGCACGACAACCTGGAGTCCATAGTGGACTTCATCAAAACCACGCTGCCCAACTTGGGCCTGGTTCAGATGGAAAAAACCATTAACCAGGTAAGATTCTCAGGGATAAGTGAACGGTCCTTGTAATCTTTGACCTACTCAACTGGAGAACAACACAGACAGACTCCTCCAGTCGTACTTTCATGAACTGATGTCATTTTTTACATCATATTGTTCCTTTTTCTTTCTTTTTAATGAATGCGGAAAAAGAAAAAAACTTTAACATTGTTTATGTTAAAGAACCAGCCCTCCATCATATAATTTTTTTTCACGTTGACGACTCCCACGAAAAGCCAGTGCATGGCGAGTCATGGCAGGTTTATGATTGGCTCATTCTACACTAGAACGCATTAGTTTAGCAAATCAATCACTCGTTACGCTCCGTTGAAGTAAAAATCCTAAAGCTAAGTTCAACAGAGCAGCAGACCAGACAAAGAAGAGGCGCATGTTTTAGTTTTTGGTTTGTCATGTTGCTTAGTTTGTCATGATTACAGGAAGAAAAATGTGGTGATACTTTGATTTGACTCACAGCTGTCAGCTCTGTAGACAGAACCTCTATTTGCATAGACTGGACAACAGGAAAGTCGGTGGCTTGCCAAGCTCCTGCTAAGCGTCGGAAAGACTTGTTTTTGGATTACGTCTGTGTTTAACTGCTTTCTTTTTGCTTTTTTTTGACCAGGTCAGATTTAACCGCTCACTGTTGCCTTAAGATAAAACCGATGATGCCGCAAAAGGCTAGTTGTGTGCACCCCACCCTGCTGTTGAGCAGAGCAGCAGCTGGGAGTGGAAGACCATTTAGATTTTTACGTCATACCTCAGTATTTTCAGTCGACTGTGTCAACAACGTCGGGCGCACCTGCCACACGACTGTGGTGCATTAGCATTGGATGCATTTAAAAGTTAACACTTGTAGAGTTAGTCATGTGTCATCAGGCGATTGATCCAGACGAGTCTGAAGATGGAGGCGTGAAACATGTTATTCAGTATTTGCTCATCTTTAAATTTAGCGTGAGATTACAAACCGGTTGATTGGGGACTCTTTCCCTCCATTGCTACTTTTCCAGTTTAGAGCATCCACATGCTGGCTGTGGCGTGACTCACAGTTTCAGCAGGAAACAGGAGAGTGACATCAAGAGTTGTTTTTTTTCTTTCTTTCTTTCTTTCTTTTCCTTTCTGTTTTTAGGAATGTGGCTTTCATTCAACTGTTAGGCTCGGCATAGGTTCAAACTCTGGTCACATGTGGCAGCTTTATATTACTTGGTGTGTCGGATGCAGCTTTCATACTTGAGGATAGCACTGAGAACATATAGGAGAGGGGGGGCCTGAATCAATGTGTTATGAAACATTTTTAAAACACATCCACACAAACCCAAAAGGAGCTGCTTTGCCGCTGCTGACGGAGAGCAACCATGCCTTTGAACTGATAATTTTTTCTTATAACTATACATAACAATATGCCTCAAAGTGTTTCAGACCGAAAAATGTCATTCAACAATCCTTATTTCTTTATTTTTAAAGAAGGAAATCCCGATCTGATCTCATTTTCTGCCCATCTGCCAATTTTGATCCGATTTCACCCATCAGATTTCCTAGTAATCTTACTCACCGGCAAACAAACAAGTGCAGCTGAAAAAGCTGTCAACGCCTCAGCTTTAATTACACAAAGTACTCTTAAGTAAAGAGTATGATAAAAGGAAAGGCCTTTAACAATAGGTGAGTGACACCGGTGAACTTTGGTGATGGCCTCCACCCTTCTTAGGGGATTTTTTTTCTTTCTTAAATCTTGTGTCTGCTTTCACCCAGTGGTGACATAATTCTTCGTCACAGTCGCGAGCTAGGATGGTTTGAAAAATGGGAAAGCTGCTGTGCTCATAACGAGAGCTTTAAAGTCTGAATAAATCTTAAACCATATCCGTGTTGCTTTTAAATGTCAGGTTTGTGAGATGGACCTGTCCAAGCAACTGCAGGCCTACGAGGTGGAATACCACGTGCTGCAGGATGAGCTGCTGGACACGCCTCCAACGCTCAACCAACAGCAGCGAGCCGCACAGCTAGAGAGAACCAATCAGAGCCTCCGACAACAGAACTTGGACTTGCTGGAGGAGCTGCAGGTACACGGCCACACCGGCAAAAAACACAGAAAGGGCCAAAATCCATTTACCGTCATTCACGTCAGCCGTCTGCCCCACACAGGTGTCCCACGCACGGGTCTGCAGCCTGGAGGGTCGGGTGGAGGCTTTGGCGCAGTCAGAGGAGCGGCTGAAGGAGCAGGTGTCTGCCCTGGAAGAGGAGAAGCGGCAGCTCCTGAGCACAGTCGCCCACCTCCAGAGCCTCTTCACCAGCCTGGGCACGGCCAGCCCCGACGGACACGAACCCCCCCGGCCCGCTGACAGACACTCGGACTCCGAACCCGACCCGTCGGTTCCCCCCACCGATTTGTAACTGCTCCCTGACGGAGCGGTGACGTCTTCTGACGGAGGAGCCAGCCGCAAAACAGCCCCTAAAGGACGCCGGCTGTGGCAGCTCCCGACATCAAACGCCCCACCCTCGAGAATATTTTAACTAAAAGAAGAGACACGGGGAAAAAAAGTATGAGTTTAAATGAGAGTGGGGGGGGGGGGGCACTTCGGCAGCCCCACAGTAAGCACTGACCCACCGGGTCTCTCTACTGTAAAAGCACATCACTTCTTTGACCTTGTACGCTTTGATCTTAGAGAGTATTTTTGTGATTTACTCTGTTTGAATGCAAGAAAGCAAAAATGGCCAAAGAACACTCCCCACACTCACACATACATCTTTCCCCCTCCTGCCCTCCACGCGCTTTAGTTAGGAGAAAAAAGATTCCACTGCTCAGTATTCTTAAACAGAAGTGACGATTACTGTTACTTAAAAAGCGATTCTGGGGAAGAGGAGAAAAACAGTTCAGAAAGGCTAAGAAACTCATCACCACAGTGTATTCATATAAAATAATAAGAAATTCATATAAAATATTAATGATAAAATTTCCGCTAAATGTGGCGGGCCTTGGATGTCGGTGCAGAAATTGAGAGTTGGAGCTTTATTTTTTGGCTTCATCCACTGGCATTTCATCCCAGGCTTCCACACCTATGAGCGTTTTCACTGGGGTTTGGTATCTGCCACTCACAGGAATATTAACACAATAAATCCAGTTCATTTCAAACATCCTGTTATTTTTTTTTTGTTTTTTTTTCTCCCCACCTCTGAACACACAAATTTTCAGAGTGCCGCTCTCCTGTTTGCCCCGCAGACTCGAAACCAATCGACTCCCATAAATCACAACACGCCCGGGTGTGAATCTTGCACCAAGGAGACAATCATTCACCTGTAGATCATTTACTGTATTCAACACTGAGGCTGCAGCTTGCCGTGCGTTCGGTTTGTGGACGTCTGAATGTTACTGTGTCTCTCGTGCACTCCAGTGATTGCAATAGACCTCCTTTGGTTTACACTGTAAAGATGTTTTTTTGCTTTTACCCCAACACTTTGTTGCACACGCTTTCTGTTTTATTGATTTGTGTTTTTGTTGTTGTTACTTTGAAAATACAGTTCCTATTCTTTCAGCACCTCAGAAGTCCGACTCGTCTTTGTGTGTGGCCTCAGAGCTCCGGTGTCAGGTGGGACATGAAGGCCTCCTGTCTAAACACGTCGGTCCGCTTCAACGCTCCGGCCTGAAAACCCACTGCTCACAGACGGGCCCACGTTCGCTTCCAGGAGCGCCCGTCCTTAGGCGGGAGAAGCATGCCGGGACAGGTCGCGCCTCTGTCAATAAGCATGTACTGTGTGTATTTACACAACTGTGAAAAAAAAGGAGCAGCAGAACTGAAGACTGTTCAACAGCTACTAGGATTTTTTTTCCCCTCAGGTGACTGTGACGGTGATTAGATTTCTTCTAAATTCTAGCCAAAGCAGCAAGAGTCTGAGCTCCTCGCATTCCTGAACCTGCTCAAGGTGGGGCCATAGTTGTAATAAGTCAGCTGTTTCTAGAACAAAAAACGAGGATTTTTGGAGAAACCTCCACTGGTTGACCATAGCCTACTCTAAGGTTTGATGTATGGTTCTGTTTTAACATATCTGAAAGTGTGACCAGCAAAAATCTGTTGAGAAAAAAACCAAAAGATTCAACCAATATTACTGCCGTTTTGAAAGCTCGGAGTTTAGTCGTCAGAATTGAGAGTTTTTCTTCTGATAGTCTTCTTAGAACCTCTGGCGGTCAAAGCCAGGTTCATGGCCAGTGTTTTGCTTCCTCACTGAGTTCGATTCAGTTGGGAGTTTTATAAATAATAGGACGGGAGTGTGAGAGTTATGGATTCCATCCGTCAGATGTAATGTATTCTAACCCACTACTCAGTAACAACCCCAAAAGCAAGTTCCAGATAAAGAACACGGAGCTATTTAACTGGATTGCACTCCAAGGTTTGGATGACCGGTCCGACTTTACTCAGCCTCCGTGTTCAGACACAGCCCAGTGCACTTTGAAACGGTTGCACTTTCATCACAGCTGACCCACTTCGCCGCTGTGCTTTCATTGATCAGTGAAAGGGTCCTCTGCTTTCCATCAGATTCAAAGAAAACTGCATTTCTACTCCCTGCTATCATTTTCTGACCTCGGACCTGGCCCCGTCTTGGTCGTGAAAGGGACTGGGAGCTTTGGCCTTTCCCCTTCTCAGACATGCAGGATGTCCCACTTGCTGTATGGGAGGAAGTCTTTGAAAATGGTTCCGGTTGCATTTTCTGTAGATTCAACAGATACTGTGAATAAACAGATGTTTAGAAATGGGGTGGGGGGTGGCGAAAATACAACAGAATTATGCAAATAATTTCTGCTGGAAAAACTGAGGAGAGTTTGCTTTGGCACGTTTGTTCATGCATCTGCCATTTGCTAGGTTGAATTTAGTCGAACACAACCTGACGAGGGAACAAGAGTCCTGGCGCTATGGAAAAATTCTGGAATCTCAATGGATTTTCCAACGGTTTATGAGCAAACTGTCGGCTAACAATGCATTTCAGTAGAATGAATCACTTCACAGTGAGGCTGCGTTTGACACCAGAGTCCCCGACAGACAGTGAGACGTCACCCGAATGTATGAACCTAAAAACTCTGTGTGTGTGTGTGGGGGGTGTCTCCATCCAAAGTAAACACTCTGGCCGAATGGAGTTTTCCATGCAGCGGCAACAAGGAGAGTGGACTTCTGCGCCTGACCTCCAGAGGCCGGACACACCGGAAGCTCCGGGTTCAAGTTGACCGTAGCGCAGTCTGGCGGCCTGCCGCGTCCGAGGTCTCAGAGGTCTCGCAGAAGTGTCTTTTCCGCCGTCGCGTGCCCGGGGTTAAAGCTTTACGGCTTCTCTGGATGATTGAGCCTTTACGGCGCGTAAACGTTTTAATTTGGTTTGTTGTTTTTTTTAAAGCTCCGAATCACAGCGAATGCCACCCTGAGGTGTTTCATAGACAGTCAAGGGCCAATTTCGAGCCCTTTACAGCTGTGTGTGTGCGAGCATGCATGCATGCGTGTATGTGTGTGTGTGTGTGTCTTTGCAGAATGCAAGGGCTTGTCCCATTACTTGGAGTTTAGTTTTATTTGACTTGGCATCTGTTTACCCTCCCATTCGCTACCTAAACCCTGCCCTGCCCTGCTTTGAGCCTCACTCGTCTGTAACCTCCAACTCTTAAATAGGCTAAGCGGAAATTTCCCAGCCAGTGATCCTACCATTCCGTCCATATCAGCTCCGTCTTGATGGGACCTGTGTATTCAGAGCGTTTCACGGGATCTCGTGCCCGCCAGATATTTCTTTTGGAAGTTCATTTCTAGTCCATCTTTAACCTGAGAAAAAGATGAATCATCCTTCATTATTGCAGTCAGCACTGTGTCAGCTGCCAGATGTGATTCCAGTACAGAGAGAAATGAGGGATTCATTAGAGGGGGAAATCAATTACAAATGTGTGTTTGTGTGTATGTGTATATGTGTGTGTGTGTGTATATATTTATATATATATATATATATATATATATACACACACACATTCCATTGGAGTTTCTTTTTTTCTAATTTAGAATTTTATAGTTATTTTAAACCTTATTACCTTTTCTAATAAAGTTCTCCTATAAATTAAAGGTTACACCCAACGTCTCCTTCCTATGTGGAGAAAGTCATCCTTATGTTGTGCCTTTTTTTCTTTTTATTTGGACTTTCCCTTCACGCTCATTTTGGCCCAAATGCCAAAATGTCTCTTTTTAAAATCTAGTCTGATCGAATGAGGTCATACCAGTTCCAAAAGCTCTAGCCAAACACACCATACACACCACACACCACACATCCAAGCCAAATTTCTGCACCAAAGCAGCCACACAGCATGATTGCACCTCCGCCATGTTTTACTGATGATATGTTGACAATTTACCAGCTGGTTTGATGTGAAGTTTGCTGTGTAGTATGTTCTAACTGCTAGGTTTACAATCAAAAGAGGATACAGTAACAGAATTTTTGGTTAATGTCCACTTCTTGCGGAATCATCGACATCTGTTACAGCAAATCTCTAAGAAAAGAGTCTGTTTCGTATTCCAGTGGGTGTAACCTTTGCTGCTCCTTTCTGTTGGCTGGGTGTCAGTGAAACAAAACCAAACCTGAATAAAGGCACAATTCCGCACATCGATGTTTGTTTTTGTTGGAGCACATCACTGCTTCTCTGCTGTCCTTAAGGTTGCTTTCTGCTCCAATTACTGACTTGGTTGGTTCCAGAGAGGATTTCTGTGGCTCGTATGGAGCTCTGCTCCTCATCTCTGGTGTCCTGGGGAGAGTTTGGCTGGTGGATGTTGATCTGAGGCTGAGGTTTAACTTTAGGCTAAGGGTTTGCATCAGCCTGCACCAAATTAACTCAATTTAATGCAACATCGCTGTAAGAATAGCCGCACAGGCGTCTGTGTGTGTGCATTTGATCACGCCAAGCAGACTTTGCAGGTTTAAACCACCAGTAAACATGTTGCTGTTGCGTAATGTTGTGTTTTACGTATTCAAGTGTAATCCAACAAAATGTCAATCATGCTGCGTGTGCGTTTGTGTGTGTGCCCTCCCACAGGCTTCTTGAATGACAGATTACAAATGACTGCACTTCCAAACACTCCCTTCTTGCCTCCTTTATATTAGTTCCTGTGCTCCTTCTGCAGCGATCAGCATATTGTTGCGTGCCGTCTAGTGTTATTTATATGTCGTTTTCCAAATGCATTTTTCTGTAATAAAATGATTCTGATTTAAGTGCTTCAATTAGAATTAACTCAAAAGTAAGAAGCAAGCTTCCCTTTTGTTAGCAGCCAAAAAAATAAGGCAGAACGCTCTCATTCAAGACTCACGTGAGACTAAAGTACTGTAACATAGTCGCGGATCATGAGGACCTTTTTTTTCCCCATTAGAGCAGTTGTGAAACCGCTGTTTAATAAATTAAACCATGATAATTTTGTGAACTCAATGCCTCCCTGTTGTCTCGAGATGAGGGTGGAGCGTTTAGGGAGTGTCTGAGGTGATAAACTGTAATAAATAAAGGAAGCAGATAGAAAGATATGTTGGTCTGAGCAACAGTCAGCAGCCAGCCGCCGGCATTTTAAAGGAGCGACCATTTATGACTGCCTCATTTCATAATCATCATTAAAAGTAAAATAAGATATGTCTGACTCAGTGACCACACAGCATTAGCACTCTTGTTGTCTCTTTCATAACTGTAACAAAAGCACACCTCATGAGAAATTAGTTTTATTTACAGTTAATTCATTCTTTTGATGCAAAAGCCTTCCAAACAGAAATCAAAGTGATGCTATGCCTGTTGATGGCTGAGTCTTGCACAGCGCTGAATACCAGGAGAGACACAGGTTGCATATCTTATGCACATGAATGTGCTGAAAGCCTCAGTGACAGTTTTTGTTTCTTCAATAGTCAGTTTTTATCAAAGCGTTACTCTGATGCATGCACAATGCCGGATTCAGGTTTTTCATGTCTTTGAAAGCGAGAACTTCAGGAAAATGAGCTGTCGTTGCTTTCGGGTTACGCCACAACAGAAAAGTTGCTCTTTTTCCAATAAACCTGAGAGGCTGACGATCAAGCCGCCAACATAAAGAATGTGTTGCTGCACTTGTTGCAGTCTAAGTGCAGAGTGGCCTGTTCAAAGTGCCTGTTTCAATTTCAGCATGCAAACATAAAAGAGGGGGAGTTACTAGACTAAATGTGTCATTTGTGAGCTGAGAATCCCCCCACACCCTTCTTTTATATAAGATAACACAGTTGGGGTTGGTGAATCAGAAACTTAATTGTTATTTCATTCTGAATTCGGGCACTTGTGTGGTGACTCGTTCATTAGGGTACAAATGAGCGTTGCCATCCACAGACCTGTTCTTCCAGTACTTTATAAATTGAAAGAGAATGTCATTCAAATGGAATTTATCCATTTTATGGTCTCCACAGCTGTTACAATACATGACATAGTGAGCCCATGAACAGCCCTGCCCGGGTTATCTCTACCGAAATGAAACTAATTTTACTCCATTACAGACGATAGTGCCAATGAAAAATTCATAACGTATCGAAATGATAACTCCTTTCTGTGTACGACAGTATAGAAATACGAAACGCAGTGAGCGGGAACACCAAAGTACGCAGAACGCTCGGGCGAATCCGACCACCACTGCAGGCCGCAGTCTCTGTGTGAGTGACCTCAGAGTGAGAGAGGCTCAGGTTATGAAAGAGACGGATTGTTGTCGTCCTGCTGAGTCACAGACTGCTAACATGGAGCAGCGGGGCCAGCGGAGAAACACATCCTCACAGGAAGACTGGGGAGAGATGATGTTACGCCGGTGTTACACATGTGTGTCCATGTGTGCTTTTGTGTCCGTGTGTGGAAGGGTGTTTCTGTTTGTTGAAGAAGGTCAGGCGCCACAGTCTGGGTGTGACCACCGCCGTCCTGTCAGCACATCAAGTGTCTGCAAAAACCCCTCCCTTTACCCCCCGCTCCCTCTCCCTCTGTCTCTCCTTCTTTCTTCCTCGGTTCCTCAGAGCCAGGGTGTAACCAAGACTCTACTTGTCAGTTTTTCAGATCTGTAAAAGGAGAGGGGGGCTGTGTGTGTGTCTGTGTAGGTGTGTGTGTGTGTGTGTGTGTCTGTGCGCGTGACAGGCTAACAGGCAGAGGCAACAAGCAGGTTCACTCGAACAATAAAGCTGCGGGTTATTTCTGAACCCTGGAGAGGAAGCTCTACTCCCTTCAGGGTGGGGAGACGATTCACGAAGCCCCCACCCAAAACACACACACGCTCACACTCGCGCTCACACACGTATGAGCACACAAACACTCGGCCACTAATCCGCCGGTGTACAATTCACAAACTGTACCTGCTTGTGTTTCACAGTTTTGTGGAGAACAAGAAGTAATTCTGTGGCCGAAGAAACTTCCTGAATCAAAACATTGTTCTCTCTCTCAGGTCTGAATGACCAAGGATCTTTTTTTTATTTTTTATTTTCCCCCTCAAGATTCATGTGAACAGCAATTTTATGTGCAAAACACAGCTTTGTACAAGGTTTCATCAGCGTCGCGTCTTATTTGTTGTGCAGCATGAGTGCACAGTCACAGGAACAAAGTGGTCAAAGTTGAGAGGTGTCTTTTCTTGCAATAACGGCTTTTTCAGGTCTCGGCACCAGCGGGACTTAATACCTCCTAGTTTTAGATGAGATTTTTGTGAATACCATATTTTGGCCGTGAACCATGAATTTAAGAACTGAACGTGTCTTTTTACTTTCTTTGATAATATGTGATCTTTAACCATTTTTTTCAGTCAAAAGTACAATTCTAACTTCCCATTTCTGTGCAAAACTCACACAGGAAAAAATCATTTTATGCCTAAAAGATCAACTTCACAGTAACATTTGCTTTCTGAAATGTCTGAGGTGTGCAGCTCAATGACTGAGGGACACATCAGTGTAAACATGAGGGAATGAGTATGGTATTAGAGCTGATCATTCTTGTTTTGCTGTGACTTCCATTTTGTCAAAAAAGCAAACATTTAGTTTGTGTCCTTCCACCAATTTAAACCTCTTTTCATAGCTGCTCTCATCACCCTTTCCTCATCTCACGCCAATCTACTTTTTTTTAGATCAGCCTTGTGATCAGATTAATCCATCACCGTTGTCTCATCATCTTAGCACGCAGTAAAAGAGCCTGAGGGGTCAAAGTAGCACAAATAGCAATGCCGTTGACAGATTATTTACATCGAACAGAATTACTCTCAGCTACTTCAAAGATTTACTTCACATGTAGTTCTGTGTACTGATTCTTCTCTCTTTATTTATTTATTTATTTATTTATTTGTTTGTTTGTTTGTTTGTTTGTTTGTTTGTTTTAAGGATAATTTTTGATAACTATGTTGCATATGAGCAACTTTTCATCCACGTCTGCACATCTATTTCATTTGGGCTGCGGAATTTTGTACTTTATACTTGGAAATTGGTAAATATAACTCATTAGCGATTAAAAATGCATTTAAAAAGTCATATGCATGATGCATTTTGTGTCCACAAAGTTATCACACGGCCACAAATGTGTCTTAAAAGTGCAAAGTGAGATGGTGAGGTCTGGGGCTGGAAGTTTACTCCAGAGTGACCTGTTGCGTCTTGGCCTTCGGGCACTCTTGGGTCCAACTAACACATGAATGATTTTATGGAACAATAAAAAACTTTTAAAAAAGCTTATGTCCTGTAGAAGAAAGTGTAAAGACACTGACTGGAAAAACAGAGAATAGTGAACACACTGAGACTCTGAGCAGCATCTTCAGAAAAAGACACAAACAAGAGTCTTTGGAGTAAAACACACTAATTGGGCTTCTTTGAAAAACCAAATGATGAAAAGTATTAATGGGCTCTGAATTTAGCTGAGATTCTGTGCTGCTTACATAAGGTACGAAAAGGCTGAATTGCTGCCTTGTCACCTCTTGTATAACATGACACAACACAACACACTTAGTTGGAAACATACCAGTGCTAATATGCAAAGCAGGAATATCTGTGAGGGGTGGGGCCTGTATTCAACCACATAGTGTGAGTGTGGTTTGTGTGTGTGTGTGTGTGTGTGTGTGTGTGTGTGTGTGTGTGTGTGT
>JABUIW010000017.1:1088452-1106579 GCA_013363375.1 Menidia beryllina | reverse complement strand
TGTGTGTGTGTGTGTGTGTGTGTGTGTGTGTGTGTGTGTGTGTGTGTGTTTCTCCGTCTCTGTCTCTCCCTGTTTCCTGCGCTTTGTTTCAAGGCTGGGGCTTGCGTCACACATTCCACTTGGCATATGAAGCCCTTATCCTGTTTAGAGCCCGGAGAAAGAGGGGCGGAGGAGAAAGAAGGGAGGAGAGAGGGATGTGGGGGGTAGATGGGTGGAATGAAGGCAACATCTTCCTTCTCTGCTTCCTTCTTTAAAATCCACCCTTTTGTCTTGCTCAAAAAAACTAGAGTCCCTGCCTTGAAAAAATAAGAAATCATCACAAATGGATTTCTTTCTTGTTTGTCAAAAATTAGAGCAATGCTAATGCTATTTCCACCCCACACACACACACAGACCCCACGCCCCACATACTCCACTCACCCCTACGCCTCCTTTCCTCAATCAACATGCTGATGTTATCTAGTGGAACAAAATACTCACAACTTTGTGTATACACAGACACACACACACACACACCGCTCAAAGGGCACGTCCAGCGGAACATTAGGGCTAAACATTAAACTGTCGGATGCTGAGCGGTTGGCGATTCTCCCTCAGAAGTTAAAGCAAAGAGGACACTCTGCTCGGCCATAAACCTAAAAAAAAGAAAAAAGGGGAGCAGTTGCACAACTTTATGTGTGCCAGCACACACAGACACGCACACACGCACACTGGTGTGTGTGCGTGCAGCCTTCAGACCGCTAGATTGAGCCACAGCCGCTATCTCACTGCCCCCCTCCCCGCTCCCGGGTCAGTGTGTGTGTGTGCGTGTGTGTGAGCCTCATATTTTGGTTGAAAACCCACTTCATTTTCTTCCCCGTTTCTGTGTCAGCCTTGTTGTTTCCACTTCCATTTTGACATAGTTTGGTCACTGAGGCTGGTTTTTATGATTTTTTTTTTGCCCACCCTTTCATTCTTTAGAAGGGGGGGGGAAATGTGGGGGGTTGGGGGGGGGGGGAGGGGGGGGGGGGGGTTCAGACAGGAAACCGCAGGCCCCCAGCAGCAGCCCCCCCCTCCCCTCATTTGGCTTCTCTCTCCTCTTCCTCCTTCTCCTCCTCTCCGTCACTCCCCCTGACCCATCACGCAGTGTGGAAATAATAACAGTGGGCCTGAACTCTCGGGGCTTCCGCTTCTCTCCCTCTTTCTCCTCTCTGGCAGAGCTCTCTCCCTCCCTCTGGAAAGCCTCAAAACTCTGCTCCCTTTGACAAGTTCGGCTCGGTGTGTGTGCGTGCTTGTGTGTGTGTGTGTGTGTGCGCGCGTTTGCCCGCTTCGTGCATTCCGCAAATCCGGTGTTCTAGAAGCCTCCGTCCACCTCTTCCATGCGTGCGTGCTGGCGTGTGATGGTGGATCCTGTTTCCTCTCCCCCCTCCTGATGGCCCCCCTCCGGCTTCCCTTAAGGGCCTGCACTCCCGCAGCCTCCCAGTCTTCTGGAGAGGAGCTAAGAGGGGCAGTGTGTCTGCGTCGGTGCGTTTTGTGTATTAAGAGTCATATGAGTGTGCGTTTGGGGGGGGGGGGGGGTAGGGGCGGAGGAGTGCCCTCGGCAGCTTAAAAGACGAAACGGGAGGCCTAAAGAAGAGGATAGGGGGCTTAAGCTGGGGCCTTGAAGGGAGAAGAGTCAGCGGGGCACGTGCTATTAGGGGAGCCAGGAGCTAGGGGTGAGGTAAGGGGCAGGAACGGGGAGGCTGGTCGGGTTGAGAGGTTCAAAGAATGAGAAAACATGGGCAAAAAAACAAAACAACACCCCCCCCCCCGAAAAAAGTCCTGGGTGGAGGACTAGATTGCCACCTGGATGAGTCCCAACATTAGGGGGTTTAAGACTAATTGCGAAGCATTCGTCAAACATCTGTGCGCGCACGAGGCTCCAGGCTGAAGGCGATGAAGCAATATGGCTCGAAGCATCGCTTCTGAAGCTGGAGTCACAGAAACAGTCCACTGACATAAAGCAGCCCAGGAATGACGTGAGGTGAGAGTGACAAGAAGACAGGCTGTACGGTAAAGAAAAGTCAAAGTCAGGAGCAGGAAACCGTAGGCTTTAAGTGTGTGTGTGTGCGTGTGTGTGTTTCGGCATGTTCTTGGACAAAGCCGTTGTCTGGAGGTTTCTGGTCTCTGGTGATCTCATCATCTCCAGCCTGTTGCCATTAAGAGCATGTGTGCGCGCATGTGTGTCGGCAATAATTTAGCCTGTCGGTGATTTAGTGTGCGCGATTCTGTCGAGCTAGCAGAAACCCGGCGAGTCGGTAGCCAGGGAGCTCCAAGCCACAATATTTTCCCCTTCGGTCATGTTGTTTTATATCATTCGCGGGGAGCGAGAAAAGAAGAAGAAGAAGGGGCGCTGGGGGGCCCACGGCGTGGCCTCGGAGAAACGCGGCGGGGCGGAGGCATGAGCGATGGCCGTGGAGCAGCCGATAGCGGGGTGTGGGAGAGGAGCCGGAGTCCGACGCTTTCAGGGGGAAGGAGACAGAGGGATGCAGAAGTGTTTGCTGAGTGGGTTGGGGTTGAGTACACAGTAGCTCCACAGACCCAGAAGGACAATATTTGCAGACGTGCACAAACACACACCCACGGGTACTCGAGCAGAGAAACCCTCCAGGAGCCAGAGAAGGTCTTCTTCTTTTTTGACCATACCATATATGTACCTGGACAGGCCTCAAAGAGGAGGAGGACGAGCTGAAACAGCTGCTTGGGTTGTTTTTTTTTTTGGTTTTGAGGAGGAGTTTCCTTCCCGTCTGTCAGAGGAGAATCTCAACTCATCTAACTCATCTATGGCACGACTATTAATCGCTCCCGCTACAAACACGCAAGCGCCACACGCGTGCACCGGTGAAAAATTCTGTGAATTTATCTTCCCCGTGATTGTTTGAACTCACTTCCATGATAATCTTTTCTCTCTTATCGCGCCCACGTGTACGGAGCGGATTATTAATAGCATTATCTTCGTCCGCTGCCTCTCTGGGATGCAAATGTCGCCGTGTTTCCAAATTGCTGCACGTTTGCCGTAAATCACTGCCGAGCAGTTAGCGAACAGCGTCGTAAATTCCCCGGGGGTCTCGTGTGTGTCGGACAGGTGAACTCTTGCGGGAAGAGAATTTACCCCGCAGCTACGGTGTGCTCTTTTGAGGAATGACACCTGAGCCGAGGACCGGGGTGGGGGGGGATTGCTCCAGATTTTGCGAAAGTTGAAAAAAAAAATGATGAGCGGCCTTCCAGTTGCCTTTTTCTCAACACGTGAACGGAATGTACATGTTCATGGAGGTACACACGTGTTAAGTGTCCAAATGCCTGCGGCTGCTTTCGCTCTGAAGTTGAAAGATAATCACCACTTTGCAAATTACCCAGTTTCGGGAGGGCAGGCTGTCAGTCACACCTGGATATGTCGTCATAAATGTTCATTTTTATTAATGTTCCCCACCTTAGTTAATTGCCTCAATAAAAGAGTGGTTAGAAAGTTTTGCATACACACACACACACGCTTCAAAAAGCTGTTATTTTCTTTCCAGTAGATGGAGCTTTAGTTTGGGATGGCATTTGTGAGCACAAACCTGGCTGATAATCGGCCAAAAACGATCAGTCAGTCAACTTCTAGTTGTTCTCCTAAAATTCCCTTTTTATTAAAAAAAAATATTAACCTTCTGGAAGCAAAAACTATGTGACGTAGCCCACTTGATTTTTAGAAGCAGGATGCAGACATCCATTGTGGAGTTCAAACCACGCTGTCCCATTTTTAAGCAGAGCGTTTTCACGTAAACAACCATTACTTCCACAAATGTGAATAGTCTTAACCGTTACAGCAGTTCCTGCCGTTGATAAAACACTTCAACGTTCACTGCTATCAATATGATAACACAGTTAGATAGTGTTACTTTTCTTTTTATGTTAGCTACCTGATATTATTTGTTAATGTGAGTGTGTGAAATAAGGGGAGAGCACACACACACGTTTTGGGAGCTCCTGCAAAAAAACAAAAACAAAAAAAACAATGGTTCTTCCATGTCGAAACCACATTTAGGACATTTTGAATTTCTTTTTTTTTTGTTGGGAAAGCACCTGTAAACCGCTTCCTTTGTCCTTTTCCTGTCTCGCGAGCTGTTTGTGCTCCATACTCGCTCTGTTTGTCAGCTTTCGCGCATGATTCACAGCCACAATAGGACAATCGCTTGACCTCCAATTGAACTGCGATGCAATTCAAACCTTAGAATTGGAAAACACACCATCTCGAACGCGCATACGCACGCCTCGGGCTCTTTGTTCCTTTGGAGCCAGGCAAAGGGCGAGGCTCCAGGGCGTCACGTTCACACCCTTCCTGACCCAGCCAGCCGGCATCCTGCTCTCCGATTGGCCCGCTCTCCTCCTGAACCCTGTGCGCGCCGGCCTTTCCCGTACATGAGCGCGAGGGCGGGATGGTTTGTGCTCATGCGCATTTGTTAATAATTAAAGGCCAACCTGTCTCCAGACTGTGGACTTTAATCAGGTCACACAAACATGGACCTGCGCACACTCCCTCGGGGTGAATTCTTTGACAGTTCATGTTGCTTTAATGCTCCAGTGAACAAACGCACACAAGCAACGACACCCAAATGCTCTCGGTTAGGCGCAAAACAGTCAGCCCAGCTGCACCTGGCCATTCAAAGCCAAGGTAACAAGAACCACCTTTGAAACCTCACACCTTTTATTCCAAATGCTTAACAGGCCTCAGTAGGTGGTAAGTCTATGTTTCAGCATGCCTGAGATGTTAGGTTTCACTGTCCCGTTGATGAAACTGTGAACTTTCTGGGCACATCACAACTGGAACTGGAAGTTCATGACATCCCATGGCGAACTCTCATCATCTTAAGCCGACGTTATGTTAGCAAAATAGCTCTCTGACAATGGCAGCCACCACAGCAGACCGTCTGAGCCCCGGTGTTTCCACATGTTTTTTAATTATATGTGCTACATATGTACCCGCTAGGGTCAGCCGTATAAGTCTACAATGACAACAAATCATTTTTTTTATTCAGAATGCGATTTAAAAAAATGGTGGTGACGAAAGAAAAAAAAAGACAAAGATCAGAGTGAAATTCTGAGAAAACTCCTCCAAAGTGCTGGCCTCATGAATCATCCCATGACCCCCAGCAGATTTATCTTTCGACCCGTTTCAGGGGCACAACCCCAAACTAGAGAAACACTTAACAGAAGTTTATCATCTACAAAGGTGCTCACTTTTCCTCCATGGCTTCATGTACATTTCGGTGATATACTACTTCAATAAAGTTGCAAAAAATTTTTTTGTTTTTTGTTGAAAGCAGGGATACGTGGCCTCACACGTGTGCTTGCGAGTACACTGTGCTGATAAAGCCTATCAGAAACAGGGAAACATATCTGTATTTTGAGAAATACTGGACATATAGACATTTCTACACCTGCACACAGGTCGGGGTTTATGTTAAATAAATACGCATACAAGGGGAAAGGAGCCACAGAGGCTGAGACACGGGAGGTCACATAGGAGGGTGGTGGAGGCCGCGACAAAGCCCAGACAGAGTCTACTGCTGTGCTGTTGTTTTTCTTTCCTTTCCATCCATAAGTTCATGCCAAATTCTGTGACAAAAGACTTACCAGTGTGAGCTGAGTCTTGTGCTGATGCCCGTCTCTTTCTTCTTTGCCAGCAGGAGCCTGGCCTGTGCAGCCATGCTGATGTATGATTACCCACTGAAAACAGATATGGAGACGGTAAGGCATGTTTTCCTGTGCACACATCATGCCTGAACATGTTTTTGATGCCCCCCCCCCACACCACACACTACTGTTACGTGCATGGACGAACTGGTTCCCACATACCGGCTCTTCCTGGACAAACAGGTCGCTGTACAGTGGGGATTTGCATACAATGGGCACATGCACTGCCAGGCGGCGGGGCTAACGAACACTGGGCTTTGAAACATAGCGGTTTACCTGCTCCCACACAAAGCGTTTGTGGGATCGTTCGTCTTTTTCGGCTGGCTGTAACTCTTTGTGTGGCAGAAACGTGTTTATTTTTGGTGTTATGTAAGGCAGAAATGACGAAAAAGGTTTAAGCTCTCCTGTTTTCTTCCCCTTTGACAGCCTTTTCCCTCTTCTTTGGTGAGATCCCAAGAGCCGTACGGCGTGATCTTCCCCCATCCGGCCATGTACGGATTGCACATGCAGGCCCTCCCCCAGTCTCACTCCCCCAGCAACGCCGAGCAGACCCAGCTCGAGCCAGTGGACCTATCTGTCAGCAAGCGCTCCTCGTCCTCCTCCTGCTCCATCTCCTCCTCCCCTCCTTGCTCCTCCACCTCCTCCCCGACGTCCCCTCCCTGCTCCCCGTCTTCCCCCTACAGTTTGGCGAGCCGCGCCTCCCCTCGCTCCCCGCCCTCGCACCCTCACCTGCACTCCTCGCCCGTCCACCCCAGCTCCCTGCCTTACCCCACCATGATGGCTCCCCTGATCAGCTCGGGCTCAGGAGTCATGATGTCTCCGGTCATGGTGCCCGTGCTCTACCCCTCGCCTCTCCACCTGCACCAGCCGATCATAGTGAGCCCCCCTGTCGGAGGTGAGGACGACCACCACCGAAGCAGAGAGTCTAAGCCAGGTGAGGTGTTTTTTTATTTTATTTTTTTAGACTTAAACAGGAATTAATGATGTGACGTTATGTCATTCAGTAGGGATTCGATTTCTGCCACAGAAGACAGCTTTTCTATATTTGCATAATGCTTTGTGTTCATTTAAATTCAGCACCAATTAGCTGAACAAATGAGCTGTTACATCTTTTGAACGTATGATCAGTAAGAGTTAACGTGAATCAATTCCATTATTCAATGAAAGGAGAGGCTTAAAAACAAACAAAAAATAGTTTTTCATACAGAAGGGGACATGTGGAGATTCATCAATGTGAGAAAAAAATGTAAAAGTCACTTTTTCAGCATTAAAAACTATGAATGCCCACAAACAGAGCAACACTGACCTTTAGAAACCAGCATGGTTTCAACTTTTGAATACTGCTGAAGCTTAGTCAACAGGGCAAAGTGCCTCTAAAGCCATCTTTAGAGGCACTTCATGAAGAAAAAAAACAACAAAAAAGGCATTTATTAACAATTACAACTTGTGGATTGGTTCCAAAAATGGTGGCCCCAAGAGAAATCACAGAGGGTGTTGTTTTATTTTTAAAACATGAGGAAATGTCAAAGAGTGCCCGTTGAATAAATCCTCCATCGTCTTATATTTGCCCAGCTCACTTAAAAAAGCCCCTGGAACTGCGAGGAGAGGCCCACGAGCCGCACCAGCCCATCAAAACTGAAAGTCACTCTGAACTCCTCCTTGACCCCAACGGCCACCACGAAGCGAAACCATCAATCATCATGATACCAAAGGAGTACGAGTGAGTTTACTCACCGAAACACACACACACACAAAAGTCAAGTTTTGAGAAGGGAACCAAATGTTTCACAAGTGCTAAGCAGGGTTTCTCCCATAACCTTTAACAGAAGCGTCCAACTCTGAAAATCTGAGAAATACTTCAGGGTCTTTGTGTTAAGTTTCTTGAAGCAGGGACGGGGGCAACAGTTTTTTTTCTTATACACTTCTTATACACTGGTTTTATTTAAATAAAATGTAACGAAATTTAGCTTGCTGGGAATGAGCCTAAGGGGAAAAAAACAGGAATGTTTTGTCGAGCAGTTTCTGTCTCATCATCTTGAAAAATTGTAGAAGAGTAAATCTACTTCCCATAAGAATGCGATCAAGGAGTCATTACTGGCTTGCTTTTGGGAGCGAGACACCAGAGTGAGTTCCTCTGTAAGGATAGAGAGGATACAGCAGGCGAGGCGGCTTTTACTGTACATGGCGTACACACAGAGAATCACAGCCTGTCGTTTGTTCTGGGTTCAGCCCCCACCCACCTGCCCCGCCTCCTGGTAGGGGCTTTTTGCCCTACATTCCCAACAGACGTCCGGGAAGTTTGTTCTGGCTCCAGTTATCCATCTTGATGCTTCCCCCTGCCTCTGGCTCTCTCCTCACTTCGTTGCCTCTTCTGCTCCCTCCTTCATCCTTCCTCCCGCGTCGTCTCTGTTTCGCACCTCGTCCTTTTCCTCTACGTTATAATTGCCAGTTGGTGACACACCTGAAAGTCATGCTCTTGTTGTTAGTTTTTGTGCGTGTAGTAGTCAACCCCGTCATTTTTTCTTCTCTGTCTGTCTGTCTTTTTTTTTTTTTTTTTCACGGGCCTCTTTTGTCACCATGCCAGCAATGGAATAAAAGAGACCCTTAAAAAAACAAGAGGGTGTGACTTTATCTGTCAGCCTGTCTCGACACAAGCACACATGTGTGGTTATTTATCTGGGTTTATCTAAGTCTGTGTGTGTATGTGTGTGTGTGTGGGTGGGTTGGAGAGTTTCTGCACATCCCTTGATGTGCAATTGATTCATATTTCAACACTTGACACCTGCTCTCAACTGCCACTTTGGCATAAACAGACACACAGACTCATACAGGTCGGATAAAAGGAAAACATCTCCTCCTCCTTTTTTTCTCGTCCCACCTAAAAGATCTGTGAACGCCCCGAGGCTCTGATCACATCTTACTGAATGAGCTGGACAAGCGGATGTTAGGAAACTGCAGAGGTGACGGGACAAAGCAAAACAAAGGCGTGGCAGACTGGAAAAGGGCGGCGGGGGCGGGGGGGGGCCTTAACTTCCTGAATGGCAGAAGTTGTCGCACAAGAGAGAAGTCTATCCTCTTTTACATTTCTAGGGAGCGAAAGCAAGATCTGGTGCCCTCTGCTGGCCAGTTGGGGTGGCGACAGACGAGCTGACCCGTGTTTGTCTTTTTCTTTCTCTCCTCCCAGGTGTAACAACCCCTCGGTAATAGTCCGCGCAGACTCCAGGCATCCTCTCCCCCCCGAGTCTCCCGACTCCCTGAAGAAGCGGCGGATTCACCGCTGCGACTTCTCCGGCTGCCACAAGGTGTACACCAAAAGCTCCCACCTCAAAGCGCACCGCAGGACGCACACCGGTAGGGCCGGCCCCCCCGCCCCCCCCCCCCCCCCCCCCCCTACCCACACACGCCATCAACGGGTCGTTGTCTGATCCCACGATGTTCTATCCCTCTCTTTTTCACAGGGGAGAAACCCTACAAGTGCAGCTGGGAGGGCTGCACGTGGAAATTCGCTCGCTCGGACGAGCTGACGAGACACTACCGCAAGCACACGGGCCACAAGCCCTTCGAGTGTCCCGACTGCGAGCGCAGCTTCTCCCGCTCCGACCACCTGGCTCTACACAAGAAGCGCCACCTCCTGGTGTGACCCGACCCGCCGCCGGGCCAACTTGAGAGAGAACTCTTTCCGTGGGGTTGATGGATGTGACCGTGCCGCCTGGTCCTCAGCCACTGGGCCTTGACCAGAGGGGGTGGTGGGTGGGTGGGTAGGGGAGGGGGGGGGGGGGGCTTCCCCCGGGGGGAAGGTTTGGCCCTTTTCGCCTATTTAATCCAGAGCAAAGGCCGGCTGTCACCTTTGCCGCTCTGCGCTCCGCTTGACTTTTTGGGTAGAAGCGTGGCCTCGGTGTTGGCCCCGCGCACTTTTTTTTGGTTGTTGCTTCTCTTGAGCGAAGCGGCTGCAGCGTCCCAGCTGGTCTGAGAGCAGCACCCATCAGATCCCACGTCTGTCCGTGCGTTTTAGCCATAAGCAGAATCCCACTTACATATGCATGCTTTTTTTCCTTTTTTTTTTTTTTTTATTTGTTTTCCCCAATAAAATTTTGAACATTCCCGGATTTTTTCTGAGCGACCCCATGTATGTTTTTGTAAATGAGTGAGAGAGTGAGCTCCTCCTCCTCCTCCTCCTCCCTCTGCTTTAGATCCATCAGTGCTGCGGCCTGATGCGATCTCCTCCTTCATGGGCCACCACCCTAAAACACCACACACCTCATCTGCCTCTACAAGCTCACATCATGAAGTGTTGACAGGTAGCTTTCGCTTGCTTTCTCTCCAGCAATACGAGCCGTGCACTTATCAGAAGCAGCTCCGTCTCGGCCACGCGTGCTTTCGGGTGTAGAAAATTAAGAAAAAGGGGACTGTGGGTCTCGTTTTGTTGTCATAGTGAAGTGATTATCAATGTTTTCATACTGAAATGTGAAAGTTGCTGCACAGGGGCATTATTATGTGAGTAAAAGACACAACTCAGTTGGTTAAAGGGTAAAAAAAATTCTTGTTATATAACAATTTTATATATATATATAAATATACAAATATTTCTATGAACTCTTTTGGATTATGATGTGACACCTTGGTAGCCATTTCGATTTACAATCATGTGACACTTTTATATATATATGAAATACAAAGCAGGGAAATTCTTTATTTTTCTTTTTTTTTTAGGACCAAGTATCTTGTGTTCAAACCCAGCTTGCACAGCTAGTGTTTTTTAAAAGGAAAGAAAAAAAATCCATATTCTTCTATGAGTCTGATCATAGGTCAACAGGTTCTGCAGTTAAACGCCGCCACGATAGAACACTTTATATTTGACACCCTCTGGAGAGTGAAATAGTTTAAAGAGCGTCTTTGTACATCCCAAATGTGCACTTTATCTATACATGTTGGTATACATTGAGAGTATACTTAGTATAATTCACAAGGCCAAACAATTTAGATGAGCTTCTTTTCTCTCTGCTCCTGCAGTTACTGGCTGGATTGAGCAGAAACCTTCATTAGGTGTCCTTGTTTGTCATCCTCCACCGATGTAGGTCCACCCGTTTATTCACCTGTACGTGAACACGCATACAGAATGTAGCAGTTCAACTGATCTGCATTTACCCGTTGATACACTTTGCAATTTTGCTTCTTCATGTTTTTGTATCTCTGCACATGCAAGTTGTCCATCCATCCATCCATTATCAATACCGCTTATTCCCTGTTGGGGTCGCGGGGGGAACTGGAGCCTATCCCAGTGGTCAACGGGCGAGAGGCAGGGCACACCCTGGACAGTCCGCCAGTCCATCGCAGGGCAACACACAGGACATACAAGGACAAACAACCACTCACACTCACATTCACTCCTAAGGGCAATTTCCCCAATCTCCAATCAGCCTAACATGCAGGTTTTTGGACTGTGGGAGGAAGCCGGAGAACCCGGAGAGAACCCACGCAGACACAGGGAGAACATGCAAACTCCACCCAGAAGGGTACTGGTTCCCCCGGGATTCGAACCCAGAACCCTCTTGCTGGGAGGCGACAGTGCTAACCACCACACCACCGTGCCGCACATGCAAGTTGTTATATATTATAATGATTATTAAAGTGAAATGGCAATAAATGGTTTTTATTAAGCATGATTTTGATACTCTATTAAACATTTCTTCCGTTTGTGTCTTTCATAAATCATATATTATTTTTTATCTTAAATATTGGCAATTCAAAGGGAACATATAAAGCTGTGAAGATATAAATGTATAGTTCTGTCATTATTGTATTGTTAAACAGAATATTCCTACCACTCAATAAACTACCGTGGCAACATTTGCAGAATGGGTTGTGGTGTGCAAAGTTTTTTAATCAGTTTATGAAAAATTAGTTAAAATAATATAAACATTAATGTGTTGTTATACTGTCATGGGTTCAATTCAAATACACTTTCTTCACCACAGATGTTCAAAACAACATCCACTGCAAATCTATATAAATTATTTCGGATACAAATGTTTAGAAATGGTTATTCAGACGTTTAAGGTGAAGAGGGTTCATCTGAAGTAGTGTAAAATGGAGTTCAAAAGCAGGGCTCGTCCGGGATTTGAACCCGGGACCTCTCGCACCCTAAGCGAGAATCATACCCCTAGACCAACGAGCCGTGCCGTACCTGTCTCAAACCTGTGTTTAAGAACAAAAATAAGGCAGACAAACAACGTGGTCCTTAATATTTCTGAGTGCAAGTATTCGTGCCTCTGGAAGGTGTAAAAATAGCGTTACTGTAATTGTTTCATCTCGCAGCGATACCAGAAATTCCCAACATTCACCGTTTGTCACCTAGACGATTCACTCCTGCTCACTTGTGACTTCACCTTTTTGACAATTTTGTTGTTTTTGTTAAAAATAAAATGTTAAAAAAATGTTAAAATAAAAAAACAAAATGCTGCTAATGAGGCATGAGGAAAGCACCGCTAGCTAACATGATGATGCTGCAGAGGGGCATATTGAAAGAGTAAAGAAGACTACCACTTCAAAGTCAGCGTTAAAAGTAATGTCTTAAAAATAAATTAGTTTCTTCGAGTTTAATGTAACATATACAGATATATTTCTGTTGAAGTTGTGCAACCAGCGCCGTCTCCTCTGAGTTAGCTTGTGTGTAAGACAAGCTAATCATTTTTCCAGGGGGCAGTCAACCATCTTGACGGCGTTACTCTCTGGGGCTGTCAGTGACCGGCCTGCCGACGTGGCGGGGCGGAAGAAGAGTCGCCGGCTGGCACCAGACGGGTGAGCTGCTAAGTCACTTTCTCTGAAGCATAACTGTCTTTTAAGCTTTTCTGGATTTCTTTATCAACTAAAGTGCGGAAATCCGCATTTATAAAAGCTCTAGCAGTTTCAAAGAAAACAGCTGCACTGCTAAGGTGCGTTCGTGGTACTCGTTCATTTTAAAATGACTTGCATTGGCTTTGGCAGAAAGTTTAACAAAAGGGCTCTACCCCAGTCTTCTTCGTGTTATTGTCCAAGTTGTAAGGCTTCGTTGTGTTTAGAAATGATGTTAAAATAAACAGAAAGACTCTTGGCATACCCTGATGTTGATAGCAGCTGAAGTGTAATTTTAGAGGTTTACGTAGTACTTTGACATGTAGTCGCATGTCAGTTTATTTCATGCAACAATATGAGCGTTATTCTCATTGTTCCTCGTCTCTCTAGTTATTTAGTTGTTTTGCAAATTCACAAATAGTTAATATTTTCATTGAATGTTTTGTTTCTTAAATCACTCTTTGCTGCCAGCAAACTGAAAGTGTAGATGAAAACATTTGGTAAATGTCAGTCGTATGTCCGTACAAACACAAATGTATCAATAGATGTAGTATGGTAGATGACCACAAGGTGGCGGAATTGTTCATGAAATCCCAAACCGGGGCAGCGGTAGTTCTGGGCATTCCAAGAGGCCAATCACGAGTACAAATCCATATTTTTGGACTTTTGTTTGGCTTCTGAATTTTATCTGAAATGCAACCTAATATCAGAGTAGATGTCGCTCGTGAGAGCCTCAAACCAATGTTCAACCTCTTTGTTTTTTATTGAAACTGGGTAACCTTCATTGCATTTGATTTATCCAACAGCTCAGGGAGCTTTAGTTCAACTCTAAAGCAAAAAAGTGAAGTAAATTTAATCTTAGTTTACAGGTAACATAGAGAATTAACGCAATATTTGTCTGTAACTCCAATGAGATATTGTAAAATGTTTGTTGTCTGTTTTCATTGATTTACTGAGTTTGTTAACTGAATTGACCTTTTGTTCAGGGAGGCTGAGCACTTCCAGGGTTTGGATCATTATTATTTACAGATTCAAGAAAGAGCTGTGTATTTAAAACGTATATTTTTAACCCAAATAAACGTTCGTCACACTTTTCCCCACGAAAGAAGTAAAACAAAATGTTCACATTTAAAAGCCATTAATAAAACTGGGTATACACTTACCGTACCTAAGATACAGTTAGTGTTTTTGATTATTGTTACCATTTTTGACTGGAAAAGAAAGAAATAGTTTTTGCTCCACTGACAAAGATTTGTCCTCTGTCAGTTCAAAAATGTCCCAGGAGGCCCCCTCAGCTGCAGAGCCCTGCAGTGACACCACGCCAACACCTGAGCAGCCGCTCCACACCGACCCCGGTCCCTGTCAGGATGTCCCATCTGCCCCCACCTCTACACCCGCTCCGCCGGAGCCTCCTCTAATCCCAGATAGTTTGGACGTCCCACAGTCTAACCGGGAGAAAGCAGAGGAGGACAAAAACGACGCTTCCGAGGGTCAAACCGAGCCGCCCGCTGAGGGCCAGGCGGTCGTGTGTGACCAACCGGTCAGCCTGGAGCCGGACGCAGAGCCTGCAGGGGACCATGTGGAGGTGTGAGGCTCACGGCTCCCTTCTGCTTCTCTGCTCAATCTTCAGATATCAGGGGTTTTGTCTATTGGCATCCACTGGGAAAGGCAGTAAAGAGGAAAATAAGAGGATAATTCTCTATTTCATGTACAATAACAACAGTTTTCAACCCATTATTTAATCAAGCCCTCTAGAAGGCCATTCTGCATCTAAGGAAATTGTATTTTGTTTGGTTCTCAGAAATTGCTATAAATCACGTGGTTGTCAAATGTATCATATCAAGCAACTGTTAACTGATATTATTTAATTAGCTGCAGGCATTCAGCATTGTAGTGCGTGATTGGGCTCAGTGTGTCTGTGATCCAACACAGACACACACACCTACATACATATGTGAAAGCAATGTTTCTCATGATGTATATTTACTTGTTTACACGACAGACGTCCCTCCAGCAGAATGAGGGAGGTTGGGGAGGTTGGAGTTCATGGGGAAAGTCTCTGCTGAGCAGCGCCACCTCCACAGTCGGTACGCTGCACGTCTCACTGTCTCTTTCCCTATTTCCTTTACGCTCGCTGATATGGAGTAAATCAGGGTTTAGAGCTGTTTTGTATACAAAATTGTAGCTTTCCTTTTGTTTTTTCAGGGATTTTCATTTTCATTCTTAACCCAGAGTCACAAAACTCTCATTGGAGCTTATCTGAGAATAGATTATTTTATTATTATAAGGACCAGGACATTTTTCAGAACCAGCATTTCTTTGACACCAGCTTTCTTCAGCTTTCTGTGTCTCCCATTCTAGCTTCATACTGAGTCATTTAGAGCAGATTAGAAGACTGGTGATGTTTTCTGAAAAGAGTATTGAACCATCCCTTTCCCGCAATCCCTTCTTAACCTTTCACTTTGCATGGGTCTGTGAGCAGGACAGAGCCTTACCTCGGTTAAGGAGAAGGCAGGAGAGGCCCTCCGCCTCCACAGGACCTCAGTAGGCGAGGAGGCACAAGAAGAGGAGGAGGCGTCAGAGGAGAGAAAAGAAGGAGGAGGCGAGGTGGAGGACGCTGACCCGTCCACCCTGGAGGAATCGTCCGCTTCACGTTCTGTCGTTGCATCAAGCAGAGGGGTTTTCTCAACAATCACACACGCTGTGCAGAACACTGTGAGAAACACACACACACACACATTACAAAGTATGTATGTCGTATGAATGCACTTTTGTGAAGTGCTAAAGGATGTTTTATTTGCAGGACATGGAAAAAAATGTATTTTTTCCTTTCATTGGTTTTCTAATGTACAGAGTGATAAAGCATGGTAATCAACAACTTGCATTCTTCTGCCTTCAAGGGAAAGTCCGTGATCAGCGGAGGTCTCGATGCTTTGGAGTTCATCGGAAAGAAGACCATGACCGTTCTCGCTGAAAGCGACCCGGGCTTCAAAAAGACCAAAACCCTGATGCAGAGGACGGTCTCACTGAGTCAGGCATGCAGATGCGCACCCACAAACACGCCGGCCTCTCACCAGAATGACTGGTTCCAGGCTGGAACACGTGGTCTCTGACCTGACCGCTTGGTGCTAATGTGGAATCTGTGATTTTTTTTTTCTCAGATGCTGAAAGAAGCGAAGGAGAGAGAGCGGGCACGTCTGAGCAACCAGCCCATCAGTGCACCCACTGCTCACTACGGCATTCTGTTTGATGACTACCAGGGGTTGTCGCACCTTGAGGCCTTGGAGATCTTGTCCAACGAGAGTGAGGTCAAGGTAAGGCACAAAGACTTTGGAATATGTGGGACTTTTCCTAAAAACAGAATGTGATGGACCTGCTTTGTTGTTGTCATCTGTGGATCTATTCTCAGGTCCAAGAGTTCCTCTCCTCCTTGTCGGAGGAAGAGCAGGACGAGATGAAGAAGGAGCTGATTTTCATCAAAGAGATTTTCCTCAAACAGCATGAAGAAGAGGAGGAAGGAGAGGAGGAAGGAGAGGAGAACAGAGGACAGACGAAGGATAATGGTGATCTAAGTTCCCACATACACAGTTCTGTCCTCTTATGTGAGTGACCCGCACCAGCTGGAGGCCAGAGGCAGTCCCCGAGCATTGACCCAGGATCAGGCAGCCTTTGGTAGACTCTGACTTGGTCGCACATGCTGAGAAGTAATGGGGGGCGGGGGGGTTTATGATGAAGTGTTTGCCTGTGCTCAGATGTAGAGCAGGGTATTGGTGAGAAGAGCAAATATCTTGCTTAACATAACTGACATAAAGAATCCTCCCTATCTTTTTAATAATAGTCTTTCCTAAAAAGTGTTGACGTTTGTAAAGATCATGCTCTTAACGGCATATTCTGATGAACCCAGTCTGATACAATATCAAAGTTACAGAAAGGCCGACACACAACTTTCATTCATTAGTTAATATTTTGGCTCATCAGTAAACCAGTTAATATTTCTTGGTGTGATGAGGGCAAAGCCAGCTGATCAGGCTTTTTCCCTTGTGAAGCGTTGCGGATTCTTTTCAGTAAAACCCCACACAGATTCCACTTCATGTTTCGCTGATATTGGCCCGGTTCCTTTTTCAATCTTTTTTGTTTTGTTTATTTTTTCACCTACTTAGTTTTTCAAAAGGCTGGTTCCCGACCACAGAACTGGCCCTAGGCATCAGCAGGCAGCTGCTTGTAGTCCCTTTAATATTAGAGCTCTGACTGTCTTTCCGTGTACTGCCTACATTTTGTCCTCGGGTGGTTTTGCCTGCTTAGAAAGCAATAGCTATGAAAGGATTACCATACATTTTACACATCTTTTACACAAAGTTTATGGTACAATAGACCTAATTTATTGAAGACTAAAGTGCTTCATCTGAGCTACAGGTTAACCTCTAATCACAGTGTTCTGTGTGTGATATGGCAATGTTGCCGCAGACACCTGACGGCTTGAGCGGGGGCGCCTGATCCAGCGTGGGTGCTCAGGGGCCACCGACCAATTCACACCACAACAGAAACACAGATGTCAGATCGAGACAGCCAATCCGCATGCGCGCCGCAGGGTTTGCCTTGAATGTTGATCAAGATGCTTGGATTAATTCAAACATGGGCGGGAAATGGCATCTTTGACATTTGGTTTGAAGCTGCATGTCACTTGTGGTGTGTAATTGTACAGCAGCTGTCATGACAGAGGTGTGTGTTTGTTGTTTTCTCAGCTGCTGACGGTGAGGAGTTCGTAAGCATTCTTACTGAGCTGCTGTTTGAGCTCCATGTCGCTGCGACTCCCGACAAGCTCAACAAGGTGACACGTGCAGGCACACAAAGCACAAGCGTGCACATCATCGTGTGGTTTAGATTTACCTGACACAAAATCCGTTAGATTAATTTTTTTTGGTTGAGTGTGAAGAAAACTGAACGCATCCAGATGACACAGATGTTCGATATTTTTTTAACAGCAGCCGATTCCCTTTAAAACTGATCTTGTTAGCTGAATTAGCAATAGAAATGTGGTTTCTGCTTCAAAGAGAAGAGCAGTGTGCAGCAAATGTCAACACAACATTGAGAGTCGGCCAAGGGCACCAAAAATTGCATTAAAGCAACTTAGTAAGTAAACAGTTCTTTAACCTGATGTAAATTAATTAGTTACAAGGAGAAGCTTTTAAAAAAAAAACTGACTTTTGCCTGTGAAGCATCTCTATCCTGTAGCCTCTGAGAAAACTAGAAACATGCTGTTTGTATGAGTCATGACCATCCTCCGCCTTAGGTTCATTGATATATATATATATTTACTTTATTTTGATTGTCTGCCACTATATTTTAGTGTCTAACACTCTGGTGGAACAACAGGTTGTCGTCTTTGTTTAACAGAAACTGGTGTCCGAGTCGGATAGAGTCCGATAATACATTAATAATACATTTCATCTTAAATTAAAGTCAGAATGCAGGGATCAGTCATTAATAGACATCATTCTTCCTTTCGCTGCATGTGAAGTGATGTCCTAAAAGCAATAGATATGCGCACACACACGCACACACACACACACACACACACACACACACACACACACACACACAC
>JABUIW010000017.1:1051944-1088442 GCA_013363375.1 Menidia beryllina | reverse complement strand
ACACACACACACACACACACACACACACACACACACACACACACACAAACAGATACAGCTCTGTTAGCATCCTGCTACAAGTCTGTAGGCAATATAAAAGCCATGTTCTTTGAAGCTCCTCAGCATAATCCAATTCACGTTTAGAGCCTCCATTAGCATAGAATCATGTATATGCATCTTATTAGCATACATCAGGATGGTGAGCTCTCTCCATGCATAGCTGATGGGTGGTAATTATGCATCTTCAGGCTAGAATGAAGGCCCATGATTGGGTGAACAAGGTGGAGCAGCCTGTCACTACGGAGACAGTTGGCAGGGAAACACAGGACGAGCCAGGACAGGCCTCACCTGGAGAGAGCAAAGAGGAGGAGGAGGAGAAGAAAGACGGCGAGCAGCAGGAGGGGGGGGAGACGAAGGAGGGAGAGAAGGACGGGGAGGTAAAAGAGAGCGACCCGAGGTCCGCAGAGGTGAGGTCAACTCAGCGTTGGGATTTAAAGTCTAATTTTCAGCCACCTTTCCTCCATCTGTTACCGCTCGGCTTGATTATACGTGTGCGTGCCTGTGCCTCCCCCTCTGTGCAGGGAGTCTACCTGTCGTCAGTCAGCAGCCTGGCAGAAGTGACGGCTCGCAGCATCGAGCAGCTCCACAAGGTGGCAGAGCTCATCCTGCATGGTCAGGAGCAGGAAAAGTCTGCCAGGGACCAGGCACAGATCCTCACCAGGTCTCTGTGTGTGCATGTGTGTGTGCGTGGGTGGGTGTGAAGGTACAGTTTAGAGGAGTGAGCTGTGCTCTGACAGCATGACTGACCTTTACATTCTAGGCTGACGTGCGCCATGTGCAAGGAGGTGGATTGTTTGGCCAAGAGGTTTTCTGACACACTGCTTCTAGTTGGGGTACGATTACAGACTCACATCATCAAGGGAAATATTTTTTGTTGATCTGCCGTACAATAGCTCATATCTAACCCTCAGAAAAGCTCCTGCATATATGTATATATATATTTTAGGATTAAAAAAAGCTAAGATGCTTTTATGTTTCTCATTAATACTTCAAATAGAACACAATGATGCATTTAGTGGTATCTCAGTGGTAACACAAGATATGTCGCTCCTCACCTGTGCACACCACATTTGTCACTGGTCTGTACATTTCCCCACCGGAGATTGTGTGAAAATGAACCTAAGCTGTTCCTCCTGCAGGGCCAGCGGAAAGCAGAGGACTTGAATCCACTCGTGGATAGCGTGCTGCTAGAGGTGAGATTGCTTTCCCCAAATAACCCTGATAATAATCTAGGGGATGATGAAAAAAATGCACAGGCGTGCTGATCATAAGCTGGCTTAGGTTTGAACTCATTTGAAGCGGATGGCTAGAAGTGTTAGGAAAACCCAAAGGTTTCCCATTAAATGGCTAAAACAGCGTGATCTAAGGATATTCATTTTAGAAATGCATTACATTCCAAACCTCTGATTCCACTGATGCTGCAATCATGACCCACCCTCATTGCTGATGATGGTTTCTGGGCCTTTGCGCAGGGTTCCAATAGCACCAACTACATCCACAACGCCTTTCAGCTGCTCCTGCCCGTCCTGCAGATCTCCCACATTCAGAGCCAGCGCCGCCACCCCACCGCAGAGCCGGCAGCCCAGCTGCAGCACTAACGCACACAGCTGTCGCTCACACGCTCCTCTCAGTGTATGTATAGTTGTACAGAAAGAAATATAGAATGGACCTGCCAGACGGAGTGATCCCATCGACAGTAGGTGCCATCCAGCTGCAAACATGAAATGATGGAGAAACTACAGCCCTGAGAATAACAGATGACTGAAACGGTTATTAACCCTGTGAGGCTGTGCGACTGTTATCTGTTTCTGGGGCTGGAGCGGCATACAGCTCGCTAACTGACACTCGCTCTGCTTTATAATGTGTCTCCATTTCTCTTGGAGAGTCAAAACCAAAAAAAGGCGAAATAGCAGGTTGTACTAAAGGGATTTCACGTAAATGTAATCTCGGCTTTTGATAGAAACGGCGCTAATGAAGTGACCTTCACCGTTTCAGTCCAGTTTGGAACTAAGTGTCAGTATTAGAGAATATATACAGTAATTTCCTGCTTGTTTTGTCTGTGTTTTAAATTAAGCAACACTACCTTATATTTACATCTCATCTTGTGCAATTTAAGAAAATATTGTGAAGCTTTAGAATTAAAGGATTTTGTGTCCTGCCATTTTATTGTGTTCATTAAATGTTTATGACCAATTCTTTGTTTTTATAGACATTCTTTACAGATTTAAAGGATAAAAGGAAGACAGCATGGTTCAATATTTTCTGATTTTCCTAAACGTCTTTTTTATCTCTCGCTGAGAATTAAATGATTGAGGCCATTTTTTTCTATATTAAACATGCAGCTGAGTGCTCAACAGTATAAGGAGGGTGGATGGGAAATCGAGCCCTCAGCACTGGGCAACAAATGGGGTGGAATACACATAACAATAAAGACTTTTTATTTTTTCTTGATTAATATAGCATGGTAAACAAGTTATGAGCACACCAGTGTGCAGGAAGTTAGAAAGCACTTATCTACACGTCCTGTAGCTATTGAGCACTGTTAATATAAACTTTAAAAACCCTAAGGATAGGAAAAAAAGGAGAAGTGGTCTCGTTTCCCCATGCAGTACAATTCATGGCACCTCCAACAGCTGTATATTTTTATAGTATATTGTGACAATAACTTTTTGTGTTGAATTCTTGAATGCTCGTAACGTATGGTAATGGAGAAATTGCTGTAGCAACGTGGTGGTAGCCTCAGGTTTCACTGGGGGTCTTTCCTTTCCTGCTCCTGAATCATGAATGCTCAGGGGAAGTGTTGATGTGCACAATGCTCCAGTTGTGGGGTTGAAAATCTACAGGATTCGCTCACTAAAGAAGTCACACAGAAGTCCACCGTTTTATCTTTTAAGCATGTATGAGTTATGAACTCGGTGTGTGACAGATATAAAGGGAAACACAATTGTTTGTATGAACCCTTCTCTGTCCCCATTTCTGTTTCTTGCTGCTGCTTAATTAGCGTAATGAACTGGGCAGCCATGTTGGATGTTTTGAGGTTGTGGCCAATGTGGTTGAGCCCAGCTTTCAAAGAAACAAATCCAGCAAATCCAATTGCAGAGGATTTTGCCTCATAGGAATGCCAAAGGAACACGGCAATTGTCTTCTCTGTGTCCCCTCAGTGCTGGTCTGCCAGGTCAGCTCGGTTTAGCTGCTTTTGGCAGCAGAATTAGCTCCTAAGCCCAGTGGTTGCTGTTTGGCACATCACTCCCTCTGAAGGTGTCTGGTCTGAGCACCCTGCTACATTACATGCAACATACTGCACACACAAGTACCTGTTGGCATTTTACTCACTGGACTAATGAATTTGACTGGATAAGAACAAATTGGATGATCAATCCATACCAAACCATATTTATTTACAGAGGAATGGCTGAACAAAGTGCTACACATCAGCTTTAGCTTAGGACCATGGCTCATGACGGGAGCACCAAAACGCCAACAGAGAAAAATAAAAACACTCTAAAAGCAGATAGAAATTAGTGCAATAAGAAAAAAACGCAACCAGTGCAAGGAGCCTAAAATAAGAATGATGTGTAAATCTGAATTAAAATTAAATTAAACTGTCAAAATGAACCAAAGGTTTTCCCAGAGTCTTCCTTGACCATGGTTCTTACTCGTTCAACGTCACAGTTTTAAAGGGTTTGTCACAAGCTTTCAGGACAGAGAAAATTCAGGCCCTACAGCTCTCCGTTTATGCATATAAGCGCATACCTCCGTATATAAATAGATATGCAATTCTCAGTCTTTTTTTGTGTAGAAAATTCCTCTCCACTTTTAGAGATACATCGATGCAGGCAGGAAAACAATTGTTCAGAGGAAATCTAATTCCATCCTGTCAAAGTCCGCTCAGCTATAACCAGATTAGCTGCCGCTGTTTATCAGCCGCACATATGCCTCCAAATACAAATGAAATTAGCCCACGGAAAGAAAAATGTTTGGGGGCCAATCAATTAATTTGATTTTGGACAATTTGCTCACCTAGAAGTGTTTGACGAAGAGTTATTTAAAATAAACCAGTTTTATCTGTCTCAGATATTTTGTTTTCACCAGAGAGGAAAGTGGAAGGTGATTACATTTTTTACATTTTTTTTTTTACTCTCCGCTGCGCTTTGATACTAAGCTCCTCTGGCTGTCACCAGGTGTGCTCTCTGGGAAGTAGGTGGGGTGGCTGCGATGATGCAGTTTTCCTGAGGAGGATAGAAACAGTCACAAACAAAAAATGCACAAGCAAAAAATGGGCTATGGTGAAATAAAATAAATAATTTTAAAAAACAGAACACTTTTAGCCTGTTTAATAATTTCATCCTGTTAATTGTTAGTCAATTAACTGGAGTGATTGTTATATAGATACAAAATGTACAATTTATATGCAATTTGTTATATTTTTCAACCAGAAATAAATTGCTGACTTTTAATCAGTTTCTGTTTCTTGAGAGAAAAGGCTCTTATATGGATTAACTGATCATTCAGAGTTTCGTGGAGAAATTTCTCTGTGAACCCATGTCAAAGCCCAGGTATTTTTAACACATTTTGGTGTGTTTTAACCATGAATTCATTGGTAAAAGCACGACATGCAAACATGCAAGTATCTAAAACAGAAATCTAAAATATTTGACTGATTCTAAAGAATAATTACTTTTGAGTACGCATTTTACGTTCATGGAGAGTTTTTGTTTGCCAGTTTGGGTCTAAATAGTAAATGAAAAAGGTGTAATTAACATTGAGTTTACCTGTGTAGCAGTGGTCAGCGCTCGCATCCAGCAGTGTGTCCATGTCATCTGAAAAATTACACATAACACAATCATGCAGGAACAACTGCAGGCACATGACAGGCAATTTGTTGTTTGCTTGTGTCTTGTTCTACTTCTGTTAGGAGTTATGTTTTTTTCATTTGGATTGTAAGTTGTTGGTTTAACTTCTGATTTGATTCTTATTCTGAATTTTCTTTTTTTCAACTGAATTTTTGCTTGTAGTCATTCCTTGTTTGTTTGTTTTTTACTCACAGTTATTTGTGTATGATTTATTCATTTTACTGTTCTGTTTTATTCTTTCATCTTCCCGGCTGGTAGTTATTTTTTCACTTTGAATTTTTTTCTACCTATCATTCAGAATTCTCAGGTTAATTTGTTTCTTGCTCTCTTTTCTATTGTCCTCTTTAGCATCTGGCTGTGAGGTTATACTTTGTATTGTGTTTTAGATTTTTCTTCTAGTCTTTACATCTAGGTGTCATCAGTTCCCCTGTTTTTGGGCCCAAAGTGCACTGTGCAACCAGTTCTAACTTAATCAAGCACAGCTTCATCCTCTTCCTCATTTTTTCACCCCAGTACTTCTTTGCTAAGCTTCACCGTTTAGAGCCTTCCTGTTTTTCTCTGTGATCTGTTCTCTGGCCAGCTGTTTGGGTTGCCTTTTGGCTTGCTTTGTATTTGGTTTTTGTCTTAAAACGGTGTTTTCTCTAGTGTTTTTTTCTGGCTCTGCTGCATTTTTGGTCCTGTCCACCCCCAGTTTGCTGGCCTCCATTTGGGTCCTCTTGTCTACCACTACCAACTGTGACACTGTACGAGGCACGAGCGAGGCCCTGTAATATGCTGTGACTTGAATAAATTCCATTGCAGACATTGGTTTCAGTTTGGGAGTAAACAAGTTTCACCTCTAAGTCCAGTTAAACTCATAGAAACACGTCTATGTGTAAAAATAGTATTTTAAGGTGTTGGAATGAGGACATCTTTAAAAAGTGAGGATTTTTTTTTATCAGTGATAGCTCTTTCATGCTCCTTTAAGGTTTTGTTTTGGGGGATTTAGAGTTGGATTTAATGTTGCAGCTAGACCTGAGGTAAGGATTTCGCAATCGGTTCTGAGAGCATAAGCTTAAGAGTGTGTTACAGTCTCATTCTATCAGTGATCCAATATGTGTGTGTGTAAATGTGCGTGTGTGTCCTTACTCTGATTTTCATCTTCTTGAATTGGTGAAAGTCCTGTTCAATGAAAAAAAATAAAGGTACTATCAAAGGACTGAAACAGCACATCGATTTTTTTCTTTGTTTTATGAAACTCACCTGACAAGGTGTAATGTCTCTGTGATTTGAGGGCTGTGCCTGTTGGAGGATCACTTTATTTAGATTTTAAGTGTATCCACTGAATCGGAATATAAGCATTATTGCTGTACAGTTTACCTTTAGGTGTGACGGCGTCCATTTGCTTTTCGTGGTCTGGATGGAAAATTATTAGAAACACAGGTTATTTCACAGAAGGTTGACATATTTCTTTAATAAAAAATTGACGATCTTATGGAAAGTTATATCTGTGTGCTTTTGTTTAACTGACATGAGGATAAGAATTCTAGTGATCTTGATCATTGTGAGAGTCTCAGATTTTTTTATTCAATTTGTGAAACTAATTTCGGTGGATGTCACAGAATTTTCGACAGGCACATGTCTGGCTTACTTTCATAATGTTGCATTGATGTTTGGTATATTTTTCTTTCTGTTTTTATGTCTTCTTGACAAAAAACATTTGTCATTTTTAAAATGTCTCAGAATGTCTCATTTGGTTCTTTTTATGATACTAGTATTTAATCTACTGTCTTTTTCATTTTCATTGTTCTAAATCTTTTATTCTTAACGTCACCGTGCTGTCATTTTAAATATGATTTTAACTTTATTCATATTCAGAGACAATTTGCACGTTCTGGCCGCAATAATCCCTTAAAAGAATTTGTAAAGTATTTCAATTGCACTAAAACAACATTTGAGAAATCTTTGTGTTTTCTGAAAGTACAGTTTCTAGTGGGAGGTGTTGTTCAATTGGGTAACATGTTTTTGTTCCATTTATAGAGTGGGTGGAGCTCTTGCTATGTGAGTCAGGAAAAAAAAACAGTGAGAAATTATGAGTGTCTGGTTTCATGTACGCGAAGCAGCATAGACAGAACACAATCAATCAAATTCAATTTCTTAAACCTAATCCGATATGCCTTATTTCCCCCAAAATAACCAAAGGACAAATAACTAAAAGGATGCATTTGGAACAAAAATAAGGTTTCATGTAAAGTACATATAGTAATTGATGTGTCAGCCAGTATAAAACTTAGATCTCTAGTTCGAAATCAGTCTGTCACTCTGACCGCAAACCCATTTAACCTCACCATGTGGACTGGTTCATCTGTGAGCTTTAATTTTGTGAGCATAATTCAGGAATTGGAGCACAAATCAACAGATAAAGTGGTGTTTCTTTCTAGACCCAAGGAAAACTTTAACATATATGGTGCAAGAGATGGTGGATAGTCTGAATCCTGGTTGGTCAGCCATAAATTAATCAAAAGATAACTGTTGTTCATCACTGATTCCTTTTTGTGGATTGGTATTGTGTAACTTTTTCTTTTCTTTTCATTTTGTAGCTGTGATTGCAAGCACCAGCTTTCCTCAGATTGCCCACTGACGAGCAAAGCAGGTTTTTGCACCTGAATTTCTAAGACAAGGATGTTCAGTATGAAATAGAAATAGGCTGCAAGCTTGAAGACAGAATACCCGATGTGGATATGAAAGGAAAGCATAAGAAATGGGAGGCAGAAAAGGGAGTTCAGCAACGGAAAGCCTAGGTTTCTTATTTACCGTTTAACTCCTGCCCTTTTAAGTTGTGATCAGTTGGGCGTGTCTTCGGCTTTGTTGAGGGTTCTGGGGAAAAAAAAACACAAATCAATAAACATCTTCACATCACCTTTGAAACATCAAGCCAGTTCAGTGAACCAGAAGTGTGTACTTTTTGTGAGTCTTACCACGCAAGAGCTTTTTCCAGTATATCTCTCTGATCACGGTCGTGGCAACAACCAGAAACACCACACACAGTAGAGCCAGCCAGATCACCCTTATGACACACTGCCACTCATCTGGAAGTCACACATGTATTAGACATATACAGAGATTCTGGCCTGTTAGCTAGCATCCAGTCATTTAAAGAAAAGCCTCACAGTTTCCCAGATACGCTACAAAGAAATAAAGCCTTGTGGAGAAGAAATGTATCTGTAATTAAGGGTCAAACTTCTTGAAATGGAAACAAACAGAAAAAGGGAAGGGGTAGCTTTTGGGGATATGGAAAATTAGGACTGTGGGAATATGCACACACACATGGACACATGGATATCCAGCTTTATCATGCCCACTGCAAATATGAAACACTTTAAGCCTGAAGAAGAGGAGGAGTGCTAGGGAGCAGAATTGAAAGAAATACAGAAAGAGGAAAAACAACACTGGAGATTTAAAAATTGAGTCACACTGTGTCTGTGGAGAGATCCTTCAGTAAAAAGGAAGAGCAAGAAACAAAGTCGCCACTGAGATTGGAGTCAAGAGAGGGAGAATCACAGGAAATTTGCTTCATTGAAAAAAAGGACTCCACTGAGAGCTGAGCGAGAGGGCAATTTTGAATCAAATGAAAACAGATCAGGTTGTTTACTGTCTCTTATTGTCTCCTCTCTCATCTCCTCCTGTCTTATAGGGAAACCACACTGGCCACATAGGGAACAAAGAAGCACCGCTCCCACATACTGACACCAACCTTCCTGTGTCCGTTTCCATGGCAGCTTTTCCTTTGCTGTTTCATTCAAAACTGTTTGATTGGCGAACCAAAGGAGACACTGGTTATGATTGGCTGATTTAGATACGGGCAGAGGAGAAACACAGCAGTAGAGTGCCTCCCTCCGTCCTCCATCATCAGCCATTTCGTCTTCCTCCTCCTCAGGTGGGTGGAGATGCAAGGAGCTGTGGTTATTGCGGCCGTACAACATGAGATTCAGGGTCTCTTTATTGTTGAGTTGAAGCTGGACTGACACCTCCAGATTCAACCTGGTAGCTGTGGATGAAAGGGCTTAAAGTTATCTACTAATGTCAAAACAGGACTAAGAAATATTAGAGCTGTGGGATCTGTGAGCCTGTATTTCCTGAATTCTTTGTGAAATGTTGGTCCTCCATGCAAGAACATGGACGCAACAACCTTTTTTCTTTCTTTGTCCTTGTCATGAGAACTCAAATGAGATTGTTAAATCAAAAAGTGCAGACACGGCATAAATGATGGGAACTGGTTTGAAAAAAGTGGCGAAGGAGAAGTGCTTTAAAGTGCAAAAACACATTACTCAGCGCTACCTTAAAAAAGGAATTGTAGATTAACATGTTTATCGGGAGCAATGGATTTAAAATGAATTCCATATTAGTTTAAGTCCAAGTAAACCCAAATATTTGTTTTTGTTATGAACCACTGCAGTAAGAAAAAGCAAGTGGATGGAATACTCCACCGTCGTTTCAAAGTAACTATCAAAATTCTGACAACGTGAGCATCGCTCTCCATGCTGGTATGATTTCGTGTCACGAGGGAGCTTATTTTCACCAAATTAAACTGCTCGAAATCACAAAAGCACTCCTCTGATATTGAAAGATTTCATCGTCTTTCAACTTTGAATCAACATCAGACGAGAGTACACTGGTGCAGGAACAAGAGAATCCGTCTGGCTGTGATCCATTATTCACAACTTTCTCCGGGTAAGATTTGCAAAACTTCCAATGGAAAAGTGAGCTGGGTGTTGGTGGTGATCCTCAATTGTATATGACCTCTGCCAAATCAATCATGTGGGCATCCTACTCTAACTACAGTCCTCCATATGACCATATGACATCTATGCTGTGGTGATGACTCCCCACTAAATCATCTCTGGTGTGCACATGCACATGCTATACCCTTACAACCTCAAATATACTTATGATTCTCAAAGCTGGCATGCGGCCCCTTGAGCATCAGATACACTTGGTTTATACTTTCCTCATCACACGTTGGCCCAGTTTCCCTTGATCACAATATTTATCATCAGTCCAGCCAATTCTTGCATCAGGGGGAATGTTCTTTTCTGGGAGGGGGTCATAACAGATTGCGCGAGTGGCTCGGTTGATGTTGCTTTTGTTTAGCATGTCTGTTTATTGCATGGCAGTGTTCGGTTATTCTGTATAGTCACTCCACTGCTTCTCAGAAATCAGATTTCAGACCAGAGCAGCTCTAAAAGTCCAGTTTTTATAACAGGTCTAAACTAAAAGGTCAGACTTCCAATTCAGTATAACCTGATTCTCAGTCTATAAATGTGCCTGAAGCATCTCGTTTAACATGTGCTTACAACATGTTTCCATGCAAATCTATTTGATCAAATCTTACTTAGACTGGACTATGTGGAGCATAAACTCACATCTTATCTTGCTGTCCAACACCCCTGGTTGAAGGAGAAATTACTGATAAATGCCCATATAACATGTTGAACTGCTTATCAAAACTATTGGTGAGTGCTGGTGAGTCTCCAGACAACACCCATTTGGAATCTAATACAAAATCTTTAATGAAAGCTACATTCCGCTTTAATGTCATCAGCAGTGATAGTTTGCGAGCTTTACACACATTTTGTGCGCACGTAAAGATGGAGTTTGTCTTCCGGGGGGTGCTCCTGTTCTTCATAAACTAGTGATTTGCGTAAAAAATCTGCTTTGATGACGATAACGCATGTACAAAGAACCATGTGATTTGTCAGATTACTTCTCAGCTAAAACCTAACAACTGCCAAATGTCAGTTTTTCACCTGTTAGAAAGTCTACACGCCAACTATCAGCAAAAATGTCAAAGTTTCAGTTTGAGTCATTTGGTTAATTAGCTTAAGCGGATCTCTGCTGCCACCAACAAGGCAGAAGAAGCATATAATGCTGTAGACCAGGATCCTTTATCCCCAAAAGTTCTTTGTACTCTTTAACATTTCAAAGTTTAAATAAACCAAAGATACTAACCACATTTGCACCTACTGACACAGCTGGAGAACATAATTGAGGTGGTCTTTACCTCACTCTGAATTAAACATGAATTTAGTTTCATAAGATTCATAAGAGAGACGAGCAGAAAATCCAGTTTTAATATTCATGATGGCACATTAAAGCTAATGGGGTATTTCGATCTGAAAATGAAAAGAAGACTGAGACGGAGGTTTTTGCTTCAATGGGCCGATAGCTGGTGTTCGGATGCATACCTGAAGAGGAGATGTTACTGAGCATTTCATCCATGTCGCTGTCCGCCTCACACATGAACCAGCTCATTCTCAGATCCCCTCCGCTGGTTTCTTGTGCTGAATCTGAATCTGTGAACTGTCTTTGATACTTCTGTGAGCAGATTTGCCTCCATTTTTCATGATCTGCCGTTGGAGAAGGATTGCAAATACCTCCTTGTTTGTCTTCACTGTTTTCACGCCTCCCGTCTTCCCCTTTCTTTGCCTGATTTCCTTCTTCACAGAGTTGGTAGGGAAGGCAGAAAAAATTCACTTTTGACACTGAAAGGATAAACAGAATATATATTCAGGGGGATCTCTCAGTGGAAGGAGGCATAAAGCAGGAAAACAACAAAGTGCTCTCAAGTCAGAAACCAGAGCAGGATCTTAAAATGGAAGCTGATGCCTCCAGTTTATGTCTGACAGAAACAGACAAACTAGGGACGATAGGGAGGGGAAAACAAAAAGAAGAACTGGAGGCGAGCAGCATGACTGCAGAGGTTAAAAGCATGTTCCTCCAATAAATATCTGTTTTTTAAGGCACCCCAGAGCGGAAACGTTTTCAAATGACTGTCAGTCAAGGTTGTGTGACACCATATGTGGCTCTGATCTTTATCTCAGAAAGGAAGACATTAAAGACAACTCAGACAGGAAGTAACAATTTTAAAGAAATCTTCTTAAAAAATCGAAACAGAGTTATAAAAAAAGATTAAATGGAAAAAAAGCAACGTAAATACAGGAGTGAAAGCGTAAAAAGTGAAACACGTGGACAGTGACACAAACACACCGGCGCCGGTACTGGTGTGCATCTGAAGTCGGTTTGGGGAGACCCACCTCTGTACAATGTGAAGAATTCTGGGAGGCAGAGGATGAAGGTGAGGATCACGAGGACCAGAAGTTTAGCAAGAGCCGCTCTCACCATGGTCGTGCAGTAAGCTCACACTCACGCTCATTCATGCCGTCATGGCGTTGACACGTGGCATCTGCTTCCGGCTGCTCAGGAACCTCCCAAACAAATGTGTTCGCACCTTGTCTCCGGCCATCAGGAGTAGCTCCCGTCGACTTCGAGAAGCCCTCCTGATAGTGTTGATGATTCAAGCAGAAAAAGGCGTGAATGTTACAAAGAAACTTCACTTCCTATTGCACTTCCTGTCATTTTCTCAGAAAGGGTGAGAAATGGAGGGTAGCAGAGATGACAGGGAGTTTCTGTTGGCTGAATGTAAGTACGAGGAATTGTTTTTCTTCTGTCGGTTGAATGAATAATGTGTATCACAAGTGGAAAGAGATCACTCTTCTGAGGGATGCAGACCATGATGGGCATTGTTTATGAGCAGGGAAGCACCGTGAGCCTCAGAGGCGAAATTGCGCTTCCTGGGGCTGATTGAAGTGTGAACAGTTGTGTAGAAAAGTTGTTTGTAAAATGAGAAACACTCCATGATCACAGGAGCAAATCTGATCTTTTGATTATAACGTCCTGACGTTTATTAGATTACACTTGAAAACCATGACAAAGGCTTTTTTTTAAAAAGCAGTAAACAGGTCAGGAAGAGGCCGGTAGACCAACCCAGATCTAATAGCTGACAGTAATGAACACAATTCTCCACGAAAGACAATTTTCTTGTCTAAAATTTAGGAGGAATCTCACTGCTTGTTAAACAAATCGGAATCTTTCCTCCAAAATAATTTATTTTTTCCTTTGTATGTTGTTTCTCTGTTTGGTTTTCGGGAGGTGCAGATTTTATGGTCCGTTTGAGAGGCTCTTTAGATCAGGAAGGCAGAAGTCACATGCACACATGGCAGCCCAGACAAATACACACACTCAAAGCCATAAACTCAGTGATGAGCATGGCTGGCAGGTGGAGCCTTATCTCTGCTCCACAGCAGTCTTCTGCTCTCAGCACACAGTTGGCAGCTTATGCAGAAGGATGGAAACTGACAATTTTTTTTTTTAAATGAATCTTTTTTTTTTAACTATACAAAATCTGTTTGGCACATTTCCATATATGGAACATATAGCGGAACCGCATTTTATGGCAAGTTACAATAGCTTACAATGTTAGGTCAATTGTGTCTTCAATCTGAGCCCCTATAAAAAATCTTCAGTCTTTTTTTTAAATACCAGTTGTTGTGAGCCACATTGATGGAAATTGTCATTTATTCTCAAACTAAATTGATAAGTTTGTAAGTCTTATTCCAGCTGACGTTGGGTGCAGGGTGGGGTGCACCCTGGTGAGGTCACCAGTCCATCACAGGACCACACAGAGACCAACAACCACACACAATCACATTCGCTCCTAGGGGCAATTTAAAGCATTCAATTCCATTTTTTGGAGGGTGGGAGGGAGGAATCTAGACAAACACAGAAAAAAAGGATTTGAACGGGGAACTCTCCTTTGCTGTGAAACAACAATGCCACCACCACCCTACCACACCACTATTTGGTCCTATTTAAATTCTTATATCATCAAGAGTAGGGAAAACACTTCAGCTGTCAGAATATACTTTGATTATCATCTATTTTGGATTGAATGATGGAGTGAACTTAAGTGTTCCATGTTTTTCAGGGAGCCAGTTGGATACGCCTCCTGGATCCCCAGGTTTGCTGGAATCCTGCGCAGAAATTGCCTGGTATGGACTCCCCTTTTTGTTACCGTCGTATGCATGATGTGAAATGTTTGTGCTCCGGTGCATTACCACACCAGCAGTGAATGAAAAGTAAACATCCCTTTACACGGCCCTGATGTACAGTGCTTATCTGCAGCAGTTGAGTTGGTAAAGGCCCAGACTCTCAATCAGACAGTGAACTGGCTTTGCTCCATTAATAAATGCTCCAGTGTGATGAACCAAAATAGTCCACGGCCTCATCTCTGACCCCATTATCCATACAAGTCAAATGCTGCCCCGTCTTTAAGGCTCATCGGGTAAATATTTATACTTATTGACTGTGTAATCTCCACACCAACAATATCAGTAAAACAGCAAAAATATAAAAGTTGATTGTTAAATCCCAAATGATTTTTCATCTTTATACATTCCTCTTCCAGAAGTCACTTACAAAACTTAAGGCACTTATCCTTATTTATAATAACCACTTTAGAGATTTAACTCTCTTTAGGAACATTTCAATTTGATTTCAAATATGACGGTTCAGTGGATTCCACATCTATAATTCTGAGTCCAGCCGTTCGAGGTTTTCATGACGAGCACACAACGCTCTACAAATGCTCGCGGGGTGAGAAGTGTCTGTGTGTGTGCGTGAGTACAGCTCTTCTGAACTATATTTTCTCAGCTGAGTGAACATTAAACATAAGCCCTGTCAGATTACCGCAGAAATTCAATAAGGAGTTTAAAGATGAATGTAACTGCATGTTGAAATGAGGGGATTTAGGTACAAGAGAGGAACACCAGGTGCAGTGCAGTCATCAGGTAGTACTACGGACGCGAGATGAAGGATGTTTGATTTTCCCCCATCATGCTCTCACCGTGATGCCTGTACTTAATCTCTGGACCGGCTCTGAGTGGACACAATGATGTTTTCAGGCAGGCAGAGACATCAATAGCTCCTGAAATCTGAAATTCTCTTTTATCCTCGGCATCAGGAGGAGAGTTTTTTTTTTAAAAGAAAAAGCTTTTGAGGTCATGGGCTGTTTGAAAGCCTTTGTTGTTAAAAATGTTTGTGATTTATCATTGTTCGGTTGCATGATGGAATAACTGAAACATTTACACACTATTCTTTGTGTATTTGTGCCCTCAACTGAGACGCTGGAAAGAATATGCCACTTTTCAAAAAAATAATGCACATGCACTGGTACCATATGTTTTTTTACACATATTTTTAGTCATCAGAGGATCTTTCACTGACTTGTAAACCCCCCTGGATGTTTCACTTGCATCTTCAGATTTGAGACTGAACGTATTTTGAATGGATGGTCATGTGATGGGTAAATTCATTTGTCCTTTTTTATTTGTTCTCAACCCGTAGTTGATGCCAGCTCTTCTCTGTCTCCTAAAACCAAGTTTATATTCAAGATTTAGGTTTCATTCACGTATAAGATTGATATGAAGCACTCTTTTTAGGAACTACAGAAACAAGAAAACATCATTTCTTGTAGGAAATCAAAGCATTTTCTTGGTCAATTTTTAAGCTAATAGACTAAACTATTTATTCTAGACGTCACAGTTATCTTGTCAGTTAATAGAAAAAGTATTATTTTCCCAAAAAAGAATCAAACCTTGGACAGTAAAGTATAAACCAGATGCATTGATTTTGTGCATACCTGGGTGTGATAATCTATCTGGTAAATCAACTGTCAGATTTCAGTTTAATCTTTGAATACATAAAAGTGTAAATCATCATTTTGCTCAGTTGGTAAAGGATAGAACCATTCCTTATTCACATTTTACTATGTGAATCAGAAATGTGTAATATAAACCTGGACAGTGGGACATAAAATTCATTATCTGTACACAATCATCCACCTTGAGCTTTATGCCTGTGTACCAAGAGATGAAAAAGGACACTGACTAAGGGGGGAAACTATGATTTGCTGAATTTATACTCAAAATTTTATATTTGTAACTTCTAATTATTTTTAGGGCTGTACACAATAAACATTAATCATTAAACACCTGGTGATAGATGGATCCAAATTCACACATAGAAAGTGTTTATCATGCCCAGAGTGTTTGTGACAGGAAGGCAGCCAACTGAAGCTGGCTGCAGGCTGCATTTACCAGAAGAACAGTCAGCACAGGGACGCAATCCATACTAGATACTGTATTTGCTGCAGAGATCCTTTAGCAAATAAGAGCAAAGTCAAACACATTATTTATTAACAGCATTTTTAACACTTTCCTTTCTGAAAATGAATTATATAACAGCGAGAACATGCTGTCACCAACAATGAACCCCAGGTGTCCATGTTTCTTTTCCTACTTTACTCATTTAGGATGAGGTTCATCCATCCATCAATTTTCTATTCTTCTTATTTCCAAATGGGTCACCCTGGACAGCTCACCAGTCCATCACAGGACCACACAGAGACAAACAACCATGCACACCTACTGTACATTCACTCCTGGGGGCAAATTAAAGTGTTTAATCAACCTAACATGCATGATTTCTGACAATGGGAGGAGGCCGGAGTACCCAGAGGGAAAATGAGATTCAATTAATCCTAATTGAGGATTTTTTGTTGTTGGGTGAAAAAAAGATGCTGAGGATACATACTTTTGACCCTATACCATGACTTCTGATTACATGTTATGAGCTTCAGTAATTGAACTCCTCAGCTTTAATAGCCCTTTTGTAGCTTTACCCACTCCATAACTCTATAGCAGTTTAGAATTGGTTAGAGGTGAGGGTTTTTTTTGGGGGGGGAACCCTTCCAAGAAAAAGCAGACTTGGCTGTAGTGTCTTCTGATTGGTTGAATTCCTGAAGGTCTGTCGAAAGAGCTGTCAGTTAGGTAAGCCATCTAGCTAGAAAAAGGTAGAAAAAAGTTGAAAAATGAGAGAAATATGCCACGTTTGCCACAACTCAACATACAACATCATAATGAGCCATTTTGTTCACGATTAAATCAAACCTTGAACATCAAAATGAGCAGCAAACGTGTCTCAGTGGATGGAAAGATGTCTCTGTTTGGTATCCATGACAAGTTGATACTGGTGCTAAAACACATTCTAAAGTCTCACACTAACACAACACACACTTTCAAACATTTGTTTTTAGACTTGTGGTGCAGACTTGTGTCCCTTAAGTAATAAAGCATTCTGGACTTTTATCTTCAGTCTCTCTGCAAAGCGGTTGTGGAACTTTGATCGTAAAGCTGTTGTCTGTGAAGTGCAGCAGATTTTTCTAAACCTTTTACAGCTGTGTTACCTGTCAAGAAAGAAAAAACGCATTCATTGATCCAACATTGCTGCGTCTTTGGGTAAACTGAAGAAGGTCAGTTTGCCCTCACAACCAAAGATACATTTTCTCTGAGGCCAAAATATGAAGAAAGTACTGTGGACTGAAACTGACTAGCATGTCTCTGTTACCTGGGGAGGAAAGCACGCATTCTCTAGCTCCCGTAGGTTTGCCTGGAGAATTTCTCTGATCCTGTTTTCCCTCACTGTGTTTGCAAGTAAATGGTTGTCTGAAAAGAAAGCAGCCTCACAAACAGCAGAAAGAAGGAGAGTAGTGGAAATTTAGGAAACACTGGGACCTTTGGGGTCGATAAACTTCAGACGGTGAAAAAACATGATCCCAGGCCTACAAATCTATCATTCCTTTTTTTCTTTTTTCATAAACAATTATGAAATGAATAAGTAACTAAGTTTCCACATGGAGGTGATTGTGTGTTCTTCTGCTGTGTAGTGTTTGCTGAGTGCATTTTTTCACTGGATGATCCCCCTTTGCAAAAATGCCAAACGAGTTAAACAAGGAGAAATAATGGAAAATGACCGACGAGAGAGAGCGTGTTGTTCCATTAAAAACTGAGCAGGAGGAGGGGAAGGCGGAGGACGAGGAATGAGAGCCTGGTGATTTAGTGCTGTGTCAGCAGGAAGGCGTCGTCTGGCTCTCTGAAGATGAATCCTCTGTGAAGCTTTATGACTTTTTATGGAAAGAGGACGATGTTTCACAATGCGATTATGATCATTAGCGACACTTTAAAGGTGATGAAGACCTCCAGACATATCTGCTGTTGCTTTCATTTCTGCATATGTTTGACTCAGCGTGTTTATGACATAAATTCAAGCCTGATATGTTGCACCTTTTTTGGCATTTTTCCTAACAAATTCACCGGATGGCACTTTGATTCTCTCAGAATTTGTCGAACCTTTACTTGTGTGAACACACGTGTGCATTGGGAGAGGCCATATACGGTATAGCACTATGAGCGAGTTGTATTCTGTGCTTTCAATGGATTACAGAGCCATTATAGTGGGTTTAGATGGGGTGAATTCACAGAACTGTCTGATCCACCATTATGCTGCATCCCATCTTGTTTCACCCCCTCGTTCCCTTTCTTCTCTCCTTTCCCGTAACCTTTTTACTCAGAAAATGCCATGTCAATAAAAGCTTTTTAACATGAGGAGAAAAATCAATGTGCTCTGATTGCACCTTTTCTCAAGCGAACAAATGATTGGTTCTGCTTCAATACACGGGCTGTTTATTGTATCAGAGGCAGGTGGAAAGAAAATCATTCAAAGCAGAATATCAGTAAGTTTGCATTCCGTATATCGCCATTGAAGTGCTAATCTATAGAATTTCCAAGGCTCTTCAAATCCTTTAGCTAGTGTGTCTGAACTTTATTCTTTAAATTACTCTATTGAGCCAGAGCACACCATTTTCTTTTATTGTTCTGCTCCAATAGAACACCCAATATAAGTTTTATCATTAAAAAGGCAGAAACGGTCAAATGTATGGCTAAAATGCCCCATTGGATATGTCACACCTTAAAACTGCTATCAAACCATATAACCATTTGTAATTGAAATTAAACAAACCCTTTTCTCAAAAGGCCCTATTTTCAGCAAAGATTCTCTTTGAGGCTCCTCAAACCTTTATTGAACAGATGCAAGACCAAATACATTCGTTACCCTGTTTTCACTGACCATTTTCATTGTATGTGAGAAAACAAGACTGAATTTAATATTTGATGCCAACAACAGACTGAAAAAGTAGTCATACATGCATAATTGCCACTGTGTCACATCAAATTGATTTTTTTTTTCAACTTTATAATAGTTTTGGACCTAACAACACTAACTGTTGAGAGTTTTTCAAGACTACACGATCTCATCTATTCAACAGTCTTTTGTTCATGATGTACTATAGACTTACTAGTATTTCTGCCTGCCTTTCTAATCTTAATTTTTATCTTTTTTTTTATCGGATTGTTAAATAATTCTTTCGAGTGTCTTGTTGGCATCTATTTGATTACATACAACTTAATTATGTCTTCTAAATGCAACTATGTAGTTTAGTGAATACACTTGGGATAATTTTGGGGGTATTTCTTGGCAACTAAAGGCTAAATGAATGCACAAATTCAGAATAATCCTTTTTTCTTTGTTTTTACCTATTTTCATGTTTGTTTGCCCATTCAGACCATTACAGTTTAATTGCTTGCTCTTTTGTAGTCAAACATCATTCAAACAATGTAGCAAGAGGGAGTTTCTTAATTCGATTTGAGCATGACACTGAGTGAATTATGTTGGAGAATACACTAATGAATGTTGGACCCAGAGAGTGATATTACTGCTAAATGTATTTACATCATACAGACAGTAATACTCATGTCCATCATCTTTTAAATGAATGAATACAACTCTGAATGAAGGAATACCGTTTCTACTTTTATTTTCATATTAATTTCCAATTTTGACAAAACACATTGCTTTTTGGCATTTTACTTTTTATGATGATATTTTTTTCCAAATTAGTTTGAAGCCGGTTTATTATAATGTGTTAATGTTTTCTTTTCCTTCTTGCACGGACCATCGGTGGGACCATTTAATGTATTATGATTCAATCAGAAGTTTATGACCAATCTCCAGTCTCTCCTCAAACACTAAGTGCTCTTTGGTTATTGGATTTTTTTTTCTCCACCTGTCAGTTCACCACATTTATACTAAAAGCTCCCATGCGTTTGTAAGTGAAGCGTTGAAGGCCAACGCTGCTTTCATAATCTTCAGTGTCAGCATCCTCTAAGCGTTCCCTTTCCTATAATCATCCCTCCTGCTGCTGCTCAGTCCTGCTCTCTAACTAGACCCACCACCTGTTCCTCCTTCCTTTGTCGCTGTTATCTACTTGTTTAATGTTTGTTTCATGCACCTTTCATCCTGCAAGAACCAGAGAGATAGATTACACCTCATCCGCAGTTCAGCAAATGTCAACCCCTGCTAAACAAATGTGCTGCATCGAGCTGTGTGAGTGTACTGAGTCATTTGTATTTGGCTTATGGAGTGCATTATGAAATGCTGTCCAAATCGAACATGACAAGATGATCAAAAATTTTCCTCATTGAATCTAATGACTAAAGTTATGATGCTTTAATTCGAAATTGCAAGTTAGTCATCCAGTTGACAGAAACAGATAATTAGATCACACACATGAATGCGAACCTTGACTGCACCCAACTTATTAAAAAATCACATTAGAATAGGGATCTTTCCTAAGAGTTTCTACTGACAGCCACAAGCTACAAGATTAGATTCAGGCACTAATGCTACTTGCTTGGATTAAAAGATGATCATGATTAGAGCTATAACACCATTTTATGCAACACTTCCAATACCCATGTGGGGACCATTTTACTGTTGCTCGTAGTTACGATTAAGCTCATCAAATTACAACAAAACTGGAATGTTCTATCAGTTTTGTCAGCTTTGACAGAAATGAGAACAAAGTGAGCCATTACTCTTTCAATACAGAAATTCTGAAAACGTTCTACAAAACGTATAAAGCAGCCATATGAGCACCACTCTGACGATGTAACAATGATGAATAATTTCCTTTTGTACTCCATCTGTGTCTCTGGGCAGTAGTTTTCCAAGGAATGACCTGGACAAAAGACAAATGCAAGTATTAAAACACTCACAATAAGTAGGCAACTGATCTAGAATTGATCGGGTGTCAACTGGCTGATAAAGTACTTTCAGACTGCTTCTTGTGAGCTGTTGCTGTTCTCTTACGGGGGCCAACATACAGTGCAAGAAGCTGCCAATAATGCTCAGTGTCCTCAACCTCTTTTATAGTCATTGATTTACTTTTATGTCTTTCATTCAATTCCTTGATCTGTCCATTGTTGTCCTCTTCTTTGTGGTTTCGTGGGTTCATGGATCAATGATTTGTGGGGGGAAAGGTGACGTTCTTTAGATGATGATATCAATGAACCAGTCTTCCTTTCTATCAGCAAGATGTATCCCTGTGCGTGTAAAAAAAGGTCAGTAAAGCTACAAAGCCTCCTCAAAGTATTGTTTTCAGAACTCCAAACAAGACAAATAATGGCTAAAATGTGTGCAGTCTGCTCATGAGAGTCCATTTCTAAAGGTTAATTTTGTTATTATTCTGCTCTCTTCATGTAAATATAATTTGTTACAACATTATTTTGTTCAGCAAAACAATATGGAGATGGTTGGTGTTTTGATTTTAATTAGGATTAGAGAACATTGATGACCTGCTGCTTTTACAGTTCACATGGAGTTGGTCTCATGACCACTTAAGGCCCTGTGTTCCATGAACATAGCAATGGACCATTTCGGTCTGATTGAAGAAACACCCAGTGGAGTACAAGTTTAGGAGCCAAGCATGTCAAGGCAAGGTTTGTTGCTGGTGGTGAGTGGCTCTCCTCTCACGGGTTTGCTTTTTTTTTGGTGCCGGTGGTTGATGAAATAGTGCAGGGCAACAGTGTAACCTGTGATTGAGTCTGTTTTATTCTGCTCCCGAAATCAGACTAAAGATCTAAAGCCTTAGGTCTTGTCATCACTGTTTGGATAACTTCCTTGTTTGCTGATGTCACTTACTGCAGCTTTTAGAGCATTACCACCATCTCCTGGGCTGGAGTCCATGTATCAGTGTTACCGGAATGCCCAAAATTAAAGAGCTTAAATAGCTACAATCAAATGTTTGTTTTTTCTGTAATTAGTCAATAGAATTGCACATTTCCCAGATCCAAATAATTGTGTGTACCTTTAAGCGGGCATAATATGGCCTTTTCAAGAATGCATTACATGACTGGGATAGCTCCTCTCCCAGTCTAACAGTTTGCCCAGAAAGGGAAGGTCAAATATGAATAATATATTTGTCATTGAAAAGGAAAATATAGCCATGAGTAACGACCATCATCCAAGGAATTCAGTTGTATTTTATTGTGCGCTAATACATTAGCCAGGACGTACAATAAGAATACAAAACCCCATTGTCATGTTTTACAACTTGACCTACAGATCCTTGATGTCCAAAACAACTTTGATTTGAAGTGTATATAGCTTCACTATGTGTCAGATAGCTTCATTTTTAGTATTACATACTGGTGCAATGTAACATCCTTTACCTCCATGACAAGTTCAACCCTTCTGCTTATAAATATTTAACTTTTTTCACAGAAACCCCTATGCAACTGGGAAAAATGTCAAACTATAAGTACACTGTGGTCTTGTTACATGTTCATTGGACATTGCTGTTTTCTTGTCAGTTTGACGGCCAATTTCTCAAGAATTTTTAGACTTCAAACGGCTCATCACAGGAACAAGAGAATGTCAGATCCAATGTAGGAGCCTTTCCACATCTGTCTAGCTGCTTGTGACTCTCTCATTTCCACGAGAGCAATGGCTTCTGATTGGCTCATGTCTGCAAGGCAGAGTAAATTATTAAGGCCTGCTCTTTATTTGACCATAAACGCTCTCTCTCTCCCCCCTCCCGTTCCATCTCTCAGTCCCTCGTGTTTTAATCTTCCGCTCCTCTCTCAACACTCTGCCCATTTAGGAAGAGAGCGAACAGGAAAAGAAGGCACTGCAGCGTGAGGGGAAAATAACAGAAAGGGGAAATTACACAGAGACAAATGAGGTTTGCGGTGATGGACAGAAAAGAAGAAAAAAATGTCAGAAGGGAAATTGGGCAAAAAGAAAAATGGAGCATTGGAAAAGGAGAGGGAAATGAAAAAGGGGAAAACACTGAAGTTAATTGCACGCCGAAGCATTTTGCAATGCTCCACACCTGTCCTGCCAGAGACCTGAGAGCATCAGTGGAAGAACATGGCTGCTCTATGCCTAAGAATTGAGGCCACTGGCTGGAGAGTGTGTGTGTGTGTGTGTGTGTGTGTGTGTGTGTGTGTGTGTGTGTGTGTGTGTGTGTGTGTGTGTGTGTGTGTGTGTGTGCGTGTACAATATATGCCTCTGCTTGTAAACTAAATCAGAGATTGCCGCCATTAAAAGATGTTAAATTGTCAAACAGCCCAGGGGGAAAAAGGGAAGACAGAGGGGAGGAGACACATTTAGAGACACAGAGTTGAAAGAAAACATTGACTTGTTTTCATTTCCATCAATAATTCAGGATGTGTACCATCTCCTGAGGAGTGCAGCTGCAAATTTCATACCTCAGCAACTTTATCAGTGACACACACACACATTAAAGATGGACAGACAGACACGCAATCAGAGGGAGCGGGAATTGTTCGTCATTAGGCAGACAGAACAGTGTTATTTTATTAAATGTTGGAATCTTCTCTGAGAAATTATGACTGCAATTAAGTTGTGGGTTCATTATTGACTGTACTTTTTTATCGCCTGTCTTTTGAGCCCAGCAAGCACCCCCAGTTTTGCATAACTCTGAACTGCTGCTCCATAAAACATAACAGCTCCATCTTTGTGCCTTTGACAGACATCTTAATCTTCTGACCCTCTCTTCTCCACAGCGTATGAATTCAGCTAACCTGATCGATGCTTTCAAGCATATTTTTCATTGGATACGATATGCAGAGAAAGGTGTTTTTCTTCAGGCAGAGCACAGACAAATCCTGTATTTGTTCCTCAGCTCTGTGAAGCGTTTTAGCATCTCTCAGTTCATTATCTGGGTTTGCAGCCCACATTTAGAATCTTTTGTATCCTTGACATGATTTCCATCATAAAAATATTTATTTTCAGCAATATTCTTTGTACACATCTGATCACAAAAGCAGGCACACAAACTCAGCAACTGCCGGATGAATATTACAGAGAATCTAGCTATCAAAGGCAATCAAAGGCAAAATCTTTGTGAAAATAGGGTGAATATTAGATTAAGTTGATTATCAATAACGAATCAGTACTAATGATGCACTAGTTTATTTCTGCTCAATGTCAGAAATATGCTGCTATGCATTTATCCCCATGTTTCCAATTCCATGAACAGCATGTAGTCAATAATACAAAAATACTTTGGTCAATTCCTGGTTGGGGTTATATTATAACAATTTGATTGGAATTCTAGACTTTTTGTTTCGTTGGAGAACGAACATGCCTGAAGCTAATTATTTTTTGCAGCTCCACAATCACGATATTTTTACACTTGCCGTACATTTTTTACACTTTATACAACTTGAGATTGCAAGTCATATCTCTCTGTGTAAACAAGACCCACAGACATTTTGGGAAGAGATGAATGGGTTTAAAAAATAAGGTAAAAACAAAGAAACTCTGATTTGCCTTGCAAATTTCTCTGGACTCTAAACTGACTCAATGTATGTTTAAATGCAGTTTTTGTCTCGTGAACTAAAATTTAGAAAGGCATTATATTCTTGAAAGCTTTCACATCACCAAAAAATGCACACAATATGCCCACTGCTGAATAATGCAACAACAATGAACAATTTTGGCACAATGCAATAAAGTTTTTATTTAATAGAAATTATCCAAATTTCATGACTTGTTTGACTTCAAAACTGCCCAGATTATGCACGGATAAAGAAACCAGTCATAGCCCAAAATATTCAGAATCAATTCAAATAAAGACAGAAACATTGTGGATTCAGAGTTACCAACCAGTTAAAAAAAAGTGTAAAACAAAATGAAAAACTGTCAAAGAAATCTATTGGTTTATAAAGTAGACAAGTAAGAAAGATACTTGCCTTTTTCCAAGGTGACCTTAAAATATTATCATTGTTTCAACTATTATCTTTGTTTTTGCTAAACAGTTTGTTGACCTATGTATGGATACAAAAATGTAATTCTGTTCTGTTAGATTTTTTTTCTATTGTCATAGGGATGTGGGAGTAGATAAGTGTGAACTTCTACCTACTCCCTTATGTCCATAAAAAGGTCATCTTTTTGTATAATCACAAGACTGCTGTGTACTGTACAGTCAGTGTTGTGTATTGCATTATACGGCATGTGGGAGATAACAGGGGTTGAATGTTACTGGATATCATCAGATGAACTCTGGCAGCATTATATCTGAGAGGGACAGAGTGCACCTTGTGGTTTAATGGACCTCCCATAATCTCACATCATCTTTGTTTGGCCTTCAATAACGCAATTTTACCGTCAAAACTGAACAACACAAACCAAGGACAAATGTTGGATTGTTGTGTGTATGATGATTGCCATGTCTGCTCGCTGTGTGTTTGGGTGAGTTTGGCGGGTCTGAATGATATCCGCAGGCTATTGGGTTTCATTGAAATGGTCTTCATTGTCATTATCATCATCATGCTCCACCTCCTTTTACCCTGGAGTTGCAAAAATGATTCACCATCAAAGAAATGTGGTAACAATTTCTGGTTTTCATTCTCACCTCCCTGCTTTTTCGGGGCTCTCTTCATCGGTTTAGGCAATTTGAGGGTTCCAGAGTTGGTAAGTCAGACCTAAGTCATTATGTTGTGTCTGTAAATGAAAGTGTGTTTATATGTGTGTGTGTGTCTGTGTGAGCGTGAATGTGAATGCATTTTGGCCCAGGTGATGTGTTTAAAGGCAATTTGGAAGAAACTATTTTCCCCTCTCACAGAAAAAGGCATGGATCTCTGTAATTGGACAGTTTGGTTCACACTTGGGAAATCCATATGCTATTCCCTTCCTCCACATTTTGCCACACCTGCACACACATTGACACATTTTACTTTATGCTTTTTATGTAAATAGGGCAAGGAGGTATGCGTGTATCAGGGTCCATCTCGCAGAGGGAGCAAGAGGCAAGCCTCTGCTCTGAAACAAGATCAAATAGAAAGAGTTTGTATGTGAGAGCATAGTGTTTGTGTGCTTCCCTGAGTCAGTTCAAGGCATTCATGTTACTGTGGACCATAGCTGTGTTATGATAATGTGCATCTGTCCATATCTCATATCAAACATGGATTGTTTCTCACCTTTCATTTGTTCTTTATTTTCTTCTAACAATATCTGACAATTCATTAAGGACTTTAAACTGCACCTAGGAGAGAATGTGTGGTGTGTGTGTGTGTGTGTGTGTGTGTGTGTGTGTGTGTGTGTGTGTGTGTGTGTGTGTGTGTGTGTGTGTGTGTGTGTGTGTGTGTGTGTGTGTGTTGTTGTTGTTTGTCTGTGTGTAGCTTTGTGATGGATTGGCGGCCTGTCCTGTGTGTACTCCGCTTCCTGGACAATGTCAGATGGCCCATGGCCCTACTAAGAATAAGCTGGACATACAATGGATAATTAATAGGGGCTTTTCATTAGCAGTAGGAGGGGTGAGGGAAGAAAGGCTAGTGAATGGGGATAAAATTAAAGAGGATATTAGAATATGGCCAGAAAACGATGAAGAAGCCACCGAAAGACGATAGCTAAAGATTGTAGAAATGAGAATAGGGGTTTTAAGTAACTCAACAGTAGGTAAAGGAGACCTCATATCTCTGTTTATGAATCATATGTTCTGTCTGATAGCACACAAATTAGATGGCATAAAATATACAGGATAAGAGGGAGAGGAGCACTGAAACGAGGCATCGAAATTCACTGTCAAGTTTCTTTCATCTATCCTATTAGTTGCTCTTTGGGAAACTGGGACAACACGGTCTGTTTGGAGCTAAAATACACTCATGCAGATGGAGCCCAACATGTGAAGAAACACCCACACAAAAACGTATAGACCACAGAGAATGTCTTCCTTGATCTGTGTGGCGCTGTTATTGACCGACACGATGGAGGATAAGAGAGAAATTACCAGCTGAAGGTGGTCTGCCTTCAATTCAAATCAGACACACAGAGGCACACACACACTGAATATCTATGCTTATGAGGCTCGTCCAGAGGAGAACACGGTCCCTATTCTATTAACTCTAACTTTAAAGTGGAACGCTATCAATTTTTCACACCAATGTGTGTTTGCAGATGCCTGGGAGTACTGCTTCCTGTGAGGAAAAAGGTTTCATAAAAGGTTTTAATGCTCCACAGGGAGCAGTGGAAAAAAGAGGTGACCTGCTTCACTTAATGTGACTTGAGTAATCAGTGGTTGTGCCTGAATATTAAGGCCAAATTCCAGATTCCTCAACTTTGCCAAGTAACCCCACCCTGCATTCTAGGTAACGTCCTTCTTTCCTTTTCTTTTGGGGATGTAGAAATATTGCCGGCCTATCATACCATATAATGCAGAATGTGCTGGTTGAAGAGTGAATTTAGCATTTTATTCATTTCCAAAAGAAAAGGATAAAAGTACCCCTCCAAAATGGAAAGGGGGGATCTAGTGCACGGCTGAGATTTGGCCCAAATATCTGCAGCCAGTCTGGAAGTGTGGAGAAATGAGTGAATCAGCTAGTTCTGCATGCTGCAAGCAGTTTTAGTCATGACTCTCAAGATTCTGTGACAAACTGTAATGATGGGAATATTCTGAGGAAAAACTACAACTTCTGCATAAATTTTTCTCTGAAACTGTACAGTAAAGTTAATGTACGACCAAAGCCTTGAAGTGTAGTTTTCTTAACCATTTCTTAACCCTTTAAGCATTAGTTATGACATTTCTTTTTTTTACATTTCCCACTTTTATCATAACGTGCCACTCGAACTATCTGCCAAACAAAGCACTGATTCTAGTTGTTGTTGAATCAGACATGAAAAACAGGCAAATAAATATTGTCCTGTCTTTTTTTCTAAGTTAAAGAGTTCATCATCACAGGGCTGGACTCTTTCCCAGTGGCTGCCATTGCATCAAAGAGCCCACACAGAGACAAACATGCAAACTCCCACTACCCCTTACGGTCTATTTAGAATCACAAATTAAGCTAGCATGCAAGTTTTACTTGGCAAAAAGATGTCTGGGAACACCCGCAGAGGCCATTGCATGAACAGAAAAAAACACAAACTAAAGATATAAAAGGCACCAGCCGATTTTCAAAGCAGGACTCTTCATGCTGAGAGGCAACAGTGCCTGTCAGCATGATGGTCCCCAGCATTGTGTTACTTGTAGTTATGAAATTATTAGTTCAAGTAACAAGAGGTCCAACGCTAAGGAATTCAAAAGTTACATCTGACATAATATCCCACATTCTCAGCTTTAACCAATCAGGTTAAGTCTAATCGCCTCTGCTGAGGGCAGGACAAAGGTAGAGCTATACAGGCACTGCTGACTGGTCCTTTGGCTATCTGGGTGATTACATAAAAATGATGAGCAGCTTTTGTGTATGGTTGTCTGTCTTGTTCCTCTCAGTGAACCCGTGATTGACAGGCAACCTGTCCAGGGGTGGATACCACTTTGCGCTCCAGCCTCCTTCCCTTTCACCCCGAATTTTAAATAAGTAGGTATAGAAACTGGATGGAGGGTACCAACTGAAAAGGGACCAGAATAAGAAATCAGAAATCGCTGTATTGGCCAAATGTACAGAAACTTGACCTGGTATCCCACAACAGGACAGTTAAATAACAAATTGGAAAAATTGGAAAGGAAAAGGTACATAGGATATGTACAGGTGTTTTTAGGTGCCTGCATCTTTAAGTGACTGTAGAAGTGGTTGGAAGGTGGAGATGTCCTTATTTAAGATGCCTTTTGCCTCATACAATTTATGAGAGATATTGAGAAAACTATTCCTCTTGCTTGGAACATTGAAGTGTTGTACACTACAGTGTAAAAAGGTCTCTAGTAAAGCATTGCCTTCTGAACTGTGTTATTTAAAACATGTGGGACTCAAGGATTGTAGTGAAAGCTGCCAAAATGCAAATGCTATGAGATAAAAAAAATACAAAGCCAAACTACCAATGAACTCATCACTGATTTGAAAACCCCAAACTTTTGCTAGCTTGGTCAGTGTAAAAAAAGCTTTAATAAGCGATTTTTGACGATTGAAATGGCTTGTTTGCCTTTTTTTTCTCCCTCTTTTAAAACACATATAAACTCATGCATACGTCTGGCTTCACTATATCACGTAAAACCTTTTGAGTTGGTGAAATACGTTTCTGTTAAAACTGATGATGAATGTTGTGTCTCCAGATCAATTCAGCTGCAATCTCATTCACACACACACTGGCGAGACGTGCCTCTTTCATGCGTTGGGTGGGGCTGGTGTGGCGATGTGAAGAGGTAATTATTTGCTTGGCCAGTCTGAGCTTGCTTTGACTCTCAAGGACGGATGGACTCGCCTGCAGCCCCGGCTACAACCTACACAATGAACGAACAAAATGTGTGTTGTGCCTGTGTGTTTTTCCCTGCCTGTAATGTTAGTGTGGTGACTTAAATGACAGTATGCATCTGTTTTTGGCATATGCATGCAGAATGTATAGTAGGTTTTTGGCTATTCCATGCGTGGAGGCAGGTCTTTAAGGGGGAAATGATGGCTTTTACAGCATCCTGCCTGCGGGCTCACACCTCAAGGAATGAGCACCAGTTTGCACCACTACACACGCATATTCCCTTGTGTGTTGCAGTTTAATAGCAGGGATGGAGAGCGGGAAATTGAGGTTGGGGAGGAGATTCGAGAGGCTTAGAGTGTGGAAGCAAAGGGGCTGATTTTTTTCTTTTTTTTTACTGATAAACGGATAGGAAAGAAAAAAATATACTGATAAAAAAAGAGGGAGGGGTTGGAGGAGAGACTTTGGAGGATGAACATCAGTCATGTGAGATGAGCTGATCGTCACATCCAGGCACACTCTGGCCAGACAGATCAGGTTTAGCTTTCTGGCCCTGTGAAATCTTTTTTTACAACAGCTTTTCCCCAATGACTTCTTTTTATTTGCTCCGTGTTTATGTGAGTTTGAGACGGTGTGGGTAAAAGCTTGTAAAGTGCAGAGTGCACATAAAGAGGACTGCGTGTTGCTCTTCACTCCCGTGTTTTTTTGGCCGTGTGAATGTAGATAAGCAGGATGATTAAAAACATGTAAAGCTGTTATAGAGGATAATTCCAGTGTCATTTGTGCGTGAGCGTGTGTGCGTTCGGAGGGCTGAGGAGTCGTAAAGTTGCACCAAAGCCTTTGAGCGATTGCCTTGGACTACCACAGCCGGGAGACCAATGAAATAGGCGGCTCAAAAAAGGCTCTTGCCAAGTGTCGAATGATTGGATCCAACTGAGAGGGACCAGAGCCGAGTGGTCCCTCATTACTCAGCCTTATTCCCCCTCAGAGCCTCTTTTCCTGACTCCCCCAGTAAAGAGACGGCATTTCGATCTTGAATGCTGCAGTTTTTTTTACCCTTTACACCTGTGTGCAAAGCTCTCTGTGGGGCTTTATGTAGATAACTCTTTAATAGAGGGGGTGATAAACTCAACAGCACAAAATGAATTAAATGTGGTATACATTCTCGCATTCTGAACTCGAACTGTTGGAAACACATTAGTGCTTGTGACAGCAGCTGACACCAGCAATAGGGAATGTAGCCATATTGATGCTGATTCTGAATTTTAGTGTATTTTTTACAGGCTTTGACACATCTACTTCTCTTAGACAAAACTTTTTCCATTCATTTATGTAACAATGCTCAGTCTTACATGATGTGTGGGATAAACACCTCCATTATGATCATTTTCCTCTACAATCTCCACTCTTTTGATTACATTACATCATAATGTTTGATTGGTAAGGATATGAATAATTTTGAACATGGTATTCTAACCTTAATGTTTTGTTAATTTAAGAATAAACAAGTCAGTTAAACGTGTCAGATTGAGATCCTGCTCCACATTCCCCGAAACTGCCGTTTGTTTTCCTGCTATCTTGCAGATTGTGCGGGAACGGGCGTGTGTATATTGACTTTGTCGTATTGATCAGATAAAACGGCGGGGTGGTCCAAATCAGTCCACCCTGAAACTGAAGAGCAGCCTTGTTTCGCAGAGTCTGGCAAACACTGTGGCGAGAGTTAAATTGGCCGCTTGCTACTCTCAGCCTTTTATTTATGGAGGAAAAACTGTCCGCAGGCCCCACTGTTCGTCTTCTGGGCCAATTTATGAGCAACACATCTCCCATCTGTGTAATTCACAATCTGACCTCGGCTGTTTGACTCATTGATTTTTGCTAGAGTGGATCTTCTAAAGCATGCCTCCTGTTCTTTTGTTGGGACTTGGTCCAGAACACATTGTGTTCCGGCTCCGTGGCTTCGGCACATCCTGTGGTTGTTCAGGGGTTGCTGAGGAAGGTGAAGGGGGTTCTGGTTGGCTGGTCTGTGGGGTGCCCCTGGTGTCTGGGTGAGATAGCTCCCACAGGACCAGCTCCCCACTGATCATTATTTTCTATGAATAGCTGCTGCATTGCAGATGGAGGAAAGACAGAGAGGAGAAGGAAATGGAGAGGAAGAGTAGTAATGGATGGCGAAGGGTAATGCTTTGTGGACACGCGGAGGGGAGGGGAAGAGGGAGGCGTAAAAACCAAGTCTACATGTTTGACAGACGTTGGCATTCAAGTGATATTTAATCTTCAAGGACTCTCACATCCTCTGTTGTGGTGTTGAAAAGTAATGCTGGCTGTTTTCTGTTTTCAGCATCTGCTCAAACATCACTTTGGCATGCCAGCCTCTTAAAACATGTTTTGACGCCTCTGAATCGCTGAGACAGAGAGGAAGGTGCTGACATGAGAAGTGGAAGACAGTCAGACTGGTGGGAGTCAAGATGATGAAGAGGACATGTCGTTCGCCTCATTACTGTTACAAGTCTTTGATGATCCACTAATGACAGCTGCAGCCTCCCGAACTTTCAAAGGCAATAACTGTACCTGCACACACAAATACAAAGACCTTCTGTAGTCTCCTACGGACGAGAAAACAGGACGATCCTATATTTTATTTTATGTTGGGGAAATGAATGGATGGTCATTTATTTGGTTTACAGTTCCCCAGACGGGCTTTACTGCCTGAAACGAAATGTCCTTTTAATTAACTGTGAGGCAATTGTTTCTTTCCATCAGATGCCAAAGGCCCGAGACTGAGGCTGCTTGATAAATGATTTATGGTGCAATTGCTTTTGAAAGTTGTTGGTCAGAGAGTACAATCCGTCAAAGAAAAAAGATAAAAATCAAATGGGTTAGGTTTAGATGACATGTTAGTTGTTTTTGCTCCAGACTTTATCATCACAAATAAATCAGTTTACTCAACGCCAATTGTGTATTTTATCATCAAAATTCCCTCACACTTAGGCTGAGATACACTATATTGCCAAAAGTATTTGCTCACCCATCCAAATTATCGGAATCAGGTGTTCCAATCACTTCCATGGCCACAGGTGTATAAATTCAAGCACCTAGGCATGCAGACTGTTTTTACAAACATTTGTGAAAGAATGGGTCGCTCTCAGGAGCTCAGTGAATTCCAGCGTGGAACTGTGATAGGATGCCACCTGTGCAACAAATCCAGTCGTGAAATTTCCTCGCTCCTAAATATTCCACAGTCAACTGTCAGCTGTATTATAAGAAAATGGAAGTGTTTGGGAACGACAGCAACTCAGCCACGAAGTGGTAGGCCACGTAAACTGACGGAGCGGGGTCAGCGGATGCTGACGCGCATAGTGCGAAGAGGTCGCCAACTTTCTGCAGAGTCAATCACTACAGACCTCCAAACTTCATGTGGCCTTCAGATTAGCTCAAGAACAGTGCGCAGAGAGCTTCATGGAATGGGTTTCCATGGTCGAGCAGCTGCATCCAAGCCATACATCACCAAGTGCAATGCAAAGCGTCGGATGCGGTGGTGTAAAGCACGCCGCCACTGGACTCTAGAGCAGTGGAGACGCGTTCTCTGGAGTGACGAATCGCGCTTCTCCATCTGGCAATCTGATGGACGGGTCTGGGTTTGGCGGTTGCCAGGAGAACGGTACTTGTCTGACTGCATTGTGCCAAGTGTAAAGTTTGGTGGAGGGGGGATTATGGTGTGGGGTTGTTTTTCAGGAGCTGGGCTTGGCCCCTTAGTTCCAGTGAAAGGAACTCTGAATGCTTCAGCATACCAAGACATTTTGGACAATTCCATGCTCCCAACTTTGTGGGAACAGTTTGGAGCTGGCCCCTTCCTCTTCCAACATGACTGTGCACCAGTGCACAAAGCAAGGTCCATAAAGACATGGATGACAGAGTCTGGTGTGGATGAACTTGACTGGCCTGCACAGAGTCCTGACCTCAACCCGATAGAACACCTTTGGGATGAATTAGAGCGGAGACTGAGAGCCAGGCCTTCTCGTCCAACATCAGTGTGCGACCTCACAAATGCGCTTCTGGAAGAATGGTCAAAAATTCCCATAAACACACTCCTAAACCTTGTGGACAGCCTTCCCAGAAGAGTTGAAGCTGTTCTAGCTGCAAAGGGTGGACCGACGTCATATTGAACCCTATGGATTAGGAACGGGATGTCACTTAAGCTCATATGTGAGTCAAGGCAGGTGAGCAAATACTTTTGGCAATATAGTGTAGGTCACTATACTAAGCCTCGTCACCAGGAGTAACCTTCTGAATTATGACAGCGATCAAATAAAAATCCTCCTCACGGTAGAACGTCTGGGGCTAATTATGTGAATATAACATGAAGCTGTCCTTGTGTCAGATGTTTGTGGTTCGAGCGGCACCAGAGGGTTTTGGCACCGACGCTCCACTTTGAGGAGCCCTGTTCAGCCCTGTCCCCCTCTCTCCCCGTCTCTCTCTCTCTCCTCTCCGTCCTCATACTCCGCTTTCTTCCGCCCGCTCCCTCCAGTCGCGGTTAATGGGCGTTCGGTTGCCAACAGAGACGCGCGTGCGGAGCAGCGTACGACTTTAACGGCGAAACAGGCACGGGATACCCCCCCCCCCCCCCCCCCCACGCCATTTCCTCGTGTCGAGCCCCTGGAATGTCGAGTAGTGGCACGGGCTCTTCCTCGCGGAAGGAGTTCGACGTGAAGCAGATCCTCAGGATCCGATGGAGATGGTTCGGTCACCCCGCGGTCCCTCCGCCTCACTCTCCGCCGCTAGGAGATTATCTCGCCGGGAGGAGGACTCGCGGCAGCTCCGGGGACGGACCGTCCGTTAGCGGCTGCAGCAATTCAAACTCAGCCGGCAGCAGAAACCCCAGCTCCGGGAGTCACATTGGACTGGTGGCCAGCGGCAGCGCTGGGTCTAACCTGTGTAACGGCAGCGGCAGCGGCGGCAACAGAAAGTTTGCCGAACCGCCGGGGAGTCGGGGCGGTCCGGGAGGGGCGACAGCCGGAGCCACGGGGAACTCTTGCACCCGCTCCTTCAGCCAGCCGGAGTGCAGGAGCTCGGCCGCGGGGCTGTCGTGGGTCTCCCCGCCGCATCTTCGTCGCACTCGTCCAGTGTCAAACATGGAGCCCCCCGGCGAGGCCCCCGTGCCCCAGTTGGTACCCGAGCCCCCGGCCCATGCCGCCGGCGGTGAGGAGGAAGCGGCGGTCGTTGCCGCGGCCGCCGGGACCGAGGAGAACCTCAACCCCCCGGAAACGGACTCCAGCTCCTGCAGGTAAAGACGAGGTGTATGCGTCGGAGTTTCGGGAACAAAGTTACAAAAAAGCAACATTCATTGCTTTGTTAGCTCAAAAAAGAACTTCATTCAAAGTTTTTGAGCAGGAAAAGCCTTCCATGTCCACTTTTGTGTTCTGTTAAGAAGTAAGTAGGCTACTGTAGTAAGTAAGAAGTAAGTACCGCTGTTAGTAGAACTAACAATTAACTAAGAATTAAATTAAGGAGGTTGCATCTTATCTGTGTGACACACGTCAAGAAGACATTGTGAAAGTAGGATTTATTATGTTTACTAAAAACAAGGATAGAGACAGATAGAGATAGAGGGAAAAGATATCCGAGGGACTTATGGTGGGGTATTCTGATTTTTCCCTGCAGCCTTTGTAACGGTTACAAAGCTACAGTATTCGGTTTTCTTTCTAATTTTTCTAACCCTAAAAAGGAAATGTTAGGGTTAGCACTTTTAAACCAAGTGCTATCCTGCATAGAAAATGTTTTCCTAATGGTTGCTGTCTTGTTATCTTCATTTATCTTGGGCTTAGGTGGCCTGCAACTGTTGTGGTGTGAGACAGACATTTAATTAACAGTTGCCATGGAGACAGCAAAGCAAAGACATTAGAGCATCTCAACTTCTTCTGACACAGATTTAAAAAAAAAAGAATCAAAACAACACAGCGAATGCCACAAAGCAAAACCAATAATTCAATCAGGATTTGTTGTGTTGTTGTTCTTTTTCCTTTTTTTGTTCGTTCTTTCGGCAACATGATGCATTTGACAACCCCCCATCACTGTTCTTAAGATACACACCGGAATATGTAAATGATTCATAAGGCACCATAAATACAAGTTCCTCCCCACTCACATACACACACACACACACACACAAACATAGTTTTTTGTAGAGCTTTTAGGAAAAGTTGAAGTCATTTTGAAAATGGCTGACACTATTTTCACAAGTTTGTTGTCACTGCTAATGTATGTTTGTCCTAGGAAAAAAAGATCATCCTATTAGTATGCAAGACTGGATCTGGTATCTCTGTGATTGTCATGGATGTCTGGAGCCTAAGCTCGTAGAGATAATATACCACACACATTCACATACTTCTCATTATAGCATAAGCTGAGAAAACTGTATGAGTTCCAGCGTGTTTTGACTGTGTATGGTGCATGTGCACACATAGATCCATATTCTTGCACATTTTATGGTTGCCATACCAACGCAGAAATAGGCTTTTGCTGCATACATGTGATGTGTGTACGTGTGTTCATGCCTCCCTGCGTGTGACTCGTCCTCTCTCCCAGAGAGCTCCTGTGCATGCTGTGGTGCTCCGGGTGGCTAAATCCCCGCACGGGAAGGGGTTGCACACAGAACCCCGGCGAGTCAGAAAATTCTCGTGCGCTTGGTTTTCCTCCCTTCCTGTGCCCTCCCGCCTTCTTTCCCACACCTCGGCCACTCATGCGCCCTCTCTCTCTGTTACAACGTGTGTGTGTGTATGATAGAATGAGTCGAGCAGGGAGGGAGACACTGATTGGCAGTTGGGTGAGTGTCCTTGCCTGATGCATGGGGTCTAAACAAATTTGGCTGCATGGGGAGATGCTCTCTCTCTGTCCATGTTGACTGCCTGCCAGGCTCGATGAAGGGGACTGAAAGGCAGTGCCCCCCCCCCCCCCCCCCGCCCACACACCCACACTTCAAAGCCATCTCCTCTGGCTGCATTTAGCCACGCCATTCATTTACATATGCACTTAGACAAACACAGGCAGACACACTTGAATACTCGAGGGCATCGGAAGCCAGCCAAAAAGGCTTCCTGGGAGGGTTAGGTCTGGAGAGGGAAGAGAGGAAATGAAGGCACAGATGGATGATGTGATGAGGTGGAATGAAGTGAGTAAATGATGAGATTAGCTGTAGAAGTAAAAGTGGAGACAGGAGATGGATGGAAGAGACAGAGGCAGAGGGAGGATGGCTCCGCCTGTAGAACATCAGCAGCAGGACACACACACACACACACACACACACACACACACACACACACACACA
>JABUIW010000017.1:1033625-1047804 GCA_013363375.1 Menidia beryllina | reverse complement strand
GATGATTGGTTTCATTATCCATTAAACTTAAAGTTATATCCTCAATTAGAGCTGGTATCCAAGGTGGATTCTTGATGTAGATAAAACGAGAATAAAAAGGAATGGTTCACAATCATAGACAAAAGTCTTTTGTTCCAACGATTACTTGGCTAAACAAACTGGTGGTTAACTGTTTTTCTGTTTAACTAGGTATACTGTGAGACATTTACGTACCACTGTCCACATTTAGATCAAGACATCAAACTCTTTTTAGGCGTTGTGCATCTCTCAGCTGTCAAGATGATTCATTTTCAGGAGAAAAGAAAACACTCCTTAGCTAATGCTAATGGTTAAGATGTAAAACTACTCATTTTGATCTATGGTTCTTTTTTTCCCACTTTTTTTTTTTACCATGATATGCAAGTATGAGACTTCACAGTGACTTCAAATGGTAATGGACTGGTGCAGCAGGGAATTAATTAAGTGTCTTACAAGTGACATTTCGATAATGACCTTCTGTCCTTCATCTCCTCCATTTCCCATTACGCCACCATGCATCTCTGTCAGACCCCTCGGGCTATAAATTTGACATTGACCTTATATTAACGGCATTAGTCTCTTGTTTAGTGGGCTCACCTGTTGTAGTTGACAGACACACCCAGGCAAGCGTTTCTGTGATTTAAAACAGTTTGTTGGAAATTAACTGTTGACTGGGGCAGAAACTGGTGCAGTGTCCTTTCAAGGAGAATGTAAAAAAAGAAAAGAAAAGCCGTATTCTCTAAACCCCACCAGCAATCAGTTTTTGGAAAAATGAAACAGACATGCTCATTTATTGTTGCGTAAAAAAAACAAAAAACAGAGGTAATCTTATAGGATACCCCCACATAAATTTGTCTTCTCTAATCCACATGAGACATGCTAACTGAAGCAAAAGCTTGACAACCAGACGACATTGACTTTGTGTGCTTGGCTTCCTTGGATAGCTTCGTCCCTATTTGTGAGGGCAGCAGATTTTACAGTTAAGAGTCATTCTAAATCTGAATCAGGCTGTCAGAAAGCAAACAGTGGTGCCAAACAGGAGCCTGGAATGTCCAATATTCCTAAAAACGCTTTAAGATTGTAATGTCTTGAACTCCTCAGTTTGAACTAAAAACTATGTGCACTCTCCTTGCTTCTATAGGAATTAATTGGATATCTGGCAGCCAGTTTCTGCTCCTCAAATTTACTTGATCTACTGATTATTAACAGGTATGAGCACCTCTAAAATGCCTTTTGTCAGTTTTCTGCTCTTGAGGATTGAGGTGTGTGTAATCACATTACCAAAGAGGGACGACATCAGCACAGACCTTAGAGACCGATTTGTTTTTCTCCTTCAGTCTGGTAAGGCGTATTGCAAACAATAAGTGGCCCATCAATCTATTTGGGAATAAATGGGAAACATTTAGTACTGTTTTCCCTGGAGTGGATGTTCCAAAACGTTCATCCAAAGTTCAGATCGTGCTGGTGAAACTTGAGGAAACTACAAAGAAAACATGAATAACACATTCTCCACAGGCTTCATTTAGCATGTTAAATGTTCAAATTCACTACGTTACACTTAGAAAAAGACATACAAATTCTGGTTTGTTTAGAAAGATTGTCAAAACTCTGCCTTCTGACAGCAACTTGGAGGCACAGCTTTGGTTTGCAAAGTCACATCTGAACACACCAAAAGAATTCTGGAACAATGTCCTTCTGGAAGGCCGGACCGAAGTGGAGATTGTTTGGTCAGAATGCACAGCCCCGCGTAGGGTGAAATACAAACACAGCCCAGAGGTCTCATACCAGCAGTCACACTGGTGATGATTGGGGCTTGTTTTGCAACCATCTCTAAAACCATGAAACCATCTGTGTAACACGAGGCTATTTCTCATAATTCAAAACGGCACAAACAGAATGACTGACAAAGAGAAGCAGTGTTCAGCCTAAGTCCGGACCTGACCCTGATTTGAAGTCCCTGCTGTTTAGAGCTGATTCTACCAGCTATTTAATCATTGCGCAATCCTTCTCCACATTGGGGCTTCGTGTCACCTAAATAGATAGTAAACTTTTCTCTACTTCATCTAAAGTCCTAGTGACATCCTGATACCTGAGTTAGCAAATCTTAGAACTGAGGGAGGTGCAACCTTGCGCTTTACTAGACTGCCTTAGATGAGGCACTGCTAGTTTCTGTTTCATGTCACAGTCTCTTTTAAACATATTTTTCCTTCTTATTTTTACAATTGGATTGCTGCACTTATCGGCGCACTACGGTCGTCCTTGTCTTTCTGGACGATCCTTAGAATTAACCTTGACTTTATTTTTCCCTTGGGATGGCTCCTTCAAGGAAAGACATTGTGTGCAATGTCAAAGAAAAGCTGTATTCTCTCAGCAAAAGGTCAGTTCATGTGCAAAATGTCAAAGAAAAGCCATATTTTCTCATCAAAAGGTCAGTTCATACCAAATATGTGTCTTTTCTAATTGCCTGATTCATCAATGTGAATTTTTCACCCATTAGTAGATGACAGTATACTGTATTTGTTGTCTTGCTTTACCTGCAAAGCAGTGTTTTTAGCTCTGATATGGTGGAAGTAAAAGCTTCAGAGGCTGCTTAGCTGTCCTAGATGCTTTGAAATTCTCAAACTGGTCCTTCCTGACCTGTTTACGAGAGGATTCTGTCCCGCCTCATCTGCTTGTGTTGAGTCCTCCAGGCTGTGCTTTCAATCCGCTCTGCAGGTCTCCCCAGGTTCATCCTATCGGCAAAATTCACAGTGCCGTGTTCCTCTGTTCCAGCCGTCTTTCCTCCCAGACTGATGCCTGACACTATCTTCTCTCGCAGACTGGTCCTCTCGTCCGTGTCAGACTACTTCGCGGCCATGTTTACCAGTGACGTACGGGAGGCGAAGCAGGATGAGGTGAAGATAGAAGGAGTGGACCCTGATGCCTTGTGGGTCCTAGTTCAATATGCATACACAGGTATGCTGTGTACACCATGCCATAGACTAGATAAGGAACCCAAGAAGTCACTCATAATAAGTCCGCAACATCTGTTTTTTGAGTTCACGGGAAGGGTTTCAAAGCTGTAACGGACTGTTCTTTTTCCTCCCTTATTTTCCGCCTCACATGCACCAGGGCGTCTCGAATTGAGGGAGGACACCATCGAGTCTCTGCTGTCGGCCTCTTGCCTGCTTCAGCTGTCCTCGGTGGTTCAGGCCTGCTGCTCTTTCCTGGTGAAGCAGCTCCACCCATCTAACTGCCTGGGGATTCGGTCCTACGCTGACGCTCAGGGCTGCCACGACCTTCACAGGGCCGCCAACGCCTACACCATGGTGGGTACGACCGGCTCAAATGTTCTGCATTAGCTTCTTTTCAGGTTATCCACAAACAAAAAAATGAGCTTCTTTGAAAATGGCGACAACAGCGTGCGCTCAGGCAGACGAGCCCAGTTGTCGAGGTTTCGGCGCGAACAGTTTTGTATAGGAACAGATTGATTCCTCATTCGCAGCACGTCGCACACCATTACTGCCACAATGGATGTTTTTCAGCACTGAGTTGCTATGGTGACCGTGAAAAAGCTCTTTCATCATCTTGATGATTTTTTTTTTTTCTTTTTGGTTCTCTCTCGTCTTTACATCCCTCATTTGCACCTAGCTCCACTTTCTATCTGCCGGTGGCAATGCTTCTCTGTTACTCTTTCTCTCGAACGTCTAATCTGAGGTAATTATGCTGTAAAGGGGGATTTATTTGTGTCTTACTGCCTCTGTATTTAGTTAACTTGCACATACATTCATATTCACATGCACACACACGCAGCCACAACATATTTACAGAATTGTTGCAGCCTTTGGAAATCAAGTGACTCATCAAATTAGCAGCCTAATAAGAATCCAAATTACGTTGATGTAAACTCCTCAATCAAATAAGGGTCAAATATCATACAGATTGAGAGAAAACATTCATTTTTCAGGTATCTACATTTTGTGTCCATATAAACACTCCAGTGTGTCTTTTACCAAAAGGAAACCAAAAGGACTTCCAGACTGAAGGAATATTTGTTCATGTATGTATAAAATAAATGGTGATTGTTACACATCTAAGATGAGAGCCACACTGAGGGTATTTTTGTCTGCTTCTTATAACCGGGTTTTTCTACTGACCCCATTTTTTTTTCTAATTTAATGGAACAACGGAGGAGCTTATTAAATTCGGGTCTCGGATGGGGATAATTTCCTTTAAAAATGAAAAGCATAGTGCTGGCCTAGTGGTTAGGGGTATAGTCTCAACAGCTTAATTATTTTTGTTGTCCATGTTAGAAGCAGGGAACATAGAAAATATTTACTTCAACGTAAATGGATGAAGAAAATAACGTTTTAACAAAATTAATTTATCCATTTTTAGCTGATATAGCTAAAGCTGATATAAAATTAGACGATAACAAATAAAGAAATGGGTCATTTAAGTCTTTTCCTTTTTTTACCTTCTATTTCTTATTCCAGAGCCTTTTAACTACTTATTCTTCCCTGCTTTCATCCAGCTTTCCTGTTCTGCAACACAAGCTCTGCTAGTCCTCCCAACTTTTTCATCACTCGATTTTTATCCCTCTTTATCCACCAGGAAAACTTTCTGGAGGTGGTTGGAGGCCAGGAGTTCCTGTTGCTCCCAGTGGAGGAGATGGAGAGGCTTCTAACGTCTGATGACATCAATGTGCCCGATGAGGAAACTGTGGTAACCTCTTTGCTAACCTGGGTCAGTCATGATGCACCCACTCGCCAACGCCACCTTCCGTTACTGCTTTCTCACATCAGACTCCCGCTGCTTCGACCACAAGTAAGAACCCCTAGAATTTTTTGGTTTATTTGGAATATGTGTTGTATAGTTGAAGCTTATTCCAGCGATTAATATATCTAAAATCTTTGATTTTTCTAAAGGGATACATATAATTGAATGTGTCATTGAACAGACGTACTGTTTAGAATATTACTTGCATATGAGTTAAATGGCTTACAGATTTATCAGTTCATTAAAGGTAACTGGATGCTGTATCCATGCTGTTCCTTCTCTATGTGTGTATTTAAAAACTTGGACCACATAGATGTTGGAGGAGTTTGTGTGGCAGATGGCAAAGTTGCTTATGTTCTCAAAACCAACACCAGTCCCAGTTATTTTCCACAGCCGGTTACCTCCTCCTACTGCATTGTTAGAGCAGTCGTCCCCGTCCCCAGTCAGCTTCACTTTCCTCCTCGGAATGTTCCAGACCATTTTGTTTACCACACATCAACTCTGTTGCTCTGTCAAACATGTGAGAATTTGTTCAGTGTGTAAATCTCTGCTCTGCTTAGCTTGTGTAGCAGTGACCGTTGCTTAGAAGTTCATTTACTTGGCAGAACCTTATTCAGCACCCAAGGCTTTGGCTTCACACACACACGCACACACATACTCATTTAAAACTTAATTGATTCTGATACCTCACTTAACTACAGCAAAGTAATCTTTTCTATTAATTTCCTTCTGAAGTCTCCCCCTCTGTGAACGAGGAAACTGCAGGGAAAAAGCCTCCCTCGTGCATCCCACTGCTCATTCCATCATTTCTGCCAGGATACACACCCCACCCTCTTCCTCACCTGTAACGTACGGTGTACCCAACTGCCTTAGATGGATGACTTTGCCCCGATCACCTAAAATCACGAGCAGCAGCAGCATGTAATCGGGGGCTTGAAGATTGATGGGAGCAGAGGGACAGAAAGCCAGAGGCACAGAGCTTAGAGCTGATTCTGCCTTTACTGCATCATGTGTGACAGCCCTTCCCCCACCATTCCCAACAACTTAAACCAATAGATGAATCAACATGCGGCAACCTCATGAGCCTTGAAATGCCAATAAAGTGGCATATAAACGTTACACTGTTTGCTGATCAATAGATTTCAACCAGCTGATGGCCTATAGTGTGATCACTCATCAAATGGGTCTCACTTCGTCAGATTAATAACCCTAATTCCTTATCACTGTCACAGACACGTCCACCCATACTTGATCTTATCTTTTAAGGGGAGTATCTTTCTGTTATTCTGCAATACGACAGTAAAGAGCAGATGTTTGAACTTAATATAGGCGTCCTTGTTGTAAATTAAACATTGAAGAGAAAGTTTTAAATGGAGGGATCTGATATCTGAAAGAGGCTGCTCGGCCCAAGGAGCTAAGAACCAGTCACTAACAGGCTTACAAGGACAACGCTAATATGCTAATGTACTACTAATGCTACTGTATCATTATCCCAAGTAAGCATGATATTCATTTGAGTGGCTGACTCAGTTGTAGTTTGGTATATTAGCTTGCTTGAGAAAAAGCCTAACTGACAGACCCTTGCTGAATCCCTGATTACTTTAAAAGACTATGCTGAAGGGAGGAAAAGAGGTTCGCTGTGACATTGTTGATGAAATCAATTAATTTGATGTTTCAGGCCGAGTGAGCCACTCGGGTTTTGTGTGGGGAAGAAGAAAAGAGAGAGAAATGGGAGAGGCCCGAAGCATGAAAAAGCGTCCATAGCTGAGGGATGTGTGCTCTTCCTGTGTACCAGAGTGAGAGTGTGTTTGTTGTGAGAGGATGGGGCCCATTCTGTCTTTTCCCAGTGTGATCTGAGACAGAGGATAACACAACTTTTCCTCTGCATACTGTGTGGTAAAGAGAGGACGGGGAGGGGAAGGTGGGAAGCCTGCAGGATTCTGCCTTATCTCGCCCTTCACGTTCAGTCCTGCGCAGCACGGTGGTTAAATTACCACAGAGAGGGACAAACATGTTTTTCTATATCTGTCCTTCTTCGGCACACACAAATGAATGCGGAGAAATGCCTCACTGTAATTTTCTCCCTGTGATTGTGCGCAGAAGAATGGTTTGACCCCGGCTCGTAAGCTGCTTATCCATTTACCATGCTTGTTTTACGCTCTCCAAGTCTGGCTGTGAAATTTGATTTCGAATTCAGTGACCAAATCTTGCTCTTGTCTGTGTTGAGGGGAGAGGGCATTATGGTGACAAACAAGAGGGGAGATGTAATTATCTCTTCATCCTCGTCACAGCCGTCTCGCAACTTACAACGAGTCCGCTGAGATGAAAGATGTAAAATTTACTTCCAGTTCCAGGAATCCCTTCCTGTCTGCCATCCATTAGCACACGCGTGCATAAAGAGACGCAGTCACGCTCCGATTTAAATGGAAATTCTTTCCTGCAGGCAGAACTACCCTCTCAAACCCTGCCTCACAAGCAGGCAGCTGTTTCCTCTAGATGTAATTTAAGGAACAGCCTGGTGGATTGAAGGATTCATTCTGCAGCCCCAGGCTGTTTGTGTGTACGTATCTGTATGACGCTGTGTGTGTGCATGTGTGTACGTGATGAGGTTAGAGAGTATTGACTACAGAGCTGATGAGATGTTGAGGACAGATTAGTGCTCTCGTGTGTCAGATGATCAGTGCGTACTTGTGAATGTGTATGTGTGAGACGGACAGATTGTTCTGATCTAATCTCGCAATCGATAAGGGAGCTGCCTTATTTAGACTCTCGAACCTCCTCAATCAGTGCTAACACGGTAACCGACACAGACCCCACAGCCATCTCAAAGGGGTCCATGCATTTATGCAGCATTTGTTTCTGCCATAACTGTTAACTGATCCCTTGTGTTGATGTGTTGTAGTTTTTGGCAGACCTGGAGTCCAACTCCCTTCTCCGTGACAGCGTGGAGTGTCAGAGACTCATCATGGAGGGGATGAAGTATCATCTTTTGCCCCAGCTCCGGCCCTTGCTTCAGAGCCCCCGCACACGGCCTCGAAAGGCCACCGTAGGGGCCATGTTTGCTGTGGGGGGTATGGACGCCTCCAAAGGTAGAGCCACACACACATACACATACACACAGTACAGTCTTCATCTTTATTTTGCAGAGATGCATTTGTGTAACACATCACAGCCTTTCAATGTGAAGCTCGGAGGACTGAAACGACTGATGTGTAGGATTGTAAATCTGACAGATCTATTTTGGGTAAAAAAAAAAAAACTTTACTGATTAACATACGGTACTGTGCAGGACTCCGAAGCATAGAACACCAGTCAAATGAGAAACAGGTACAGGCATGTGTTGAAAGATGTGTGCATATATATATAAAATTACACTATATAAGCATGATTTGAATGAACTATAAAGCCAATATTTGGAAGGAACACCTCTGTTGTTCACTCTGAAACCCTCTGAGAGAAATAATAAGAAAGCATATCTCCAAAACGTTTCTGTGGAAGACCCTGTTGTTCTGTTTTCTCTCAGAACTGCTTCAATAAGGTTTTAGTCCAGGCTCTAGAGAAGCTTTATCCTGCCATCAGACCTGTTGCCACCGATTTTTGTCATCTGTGTTCTTCCTATAACCCCCCCTTTAATAATGGCCTCTTGACAGCCATTATTCCAAAGAAACAATTTCTTTAATAGACTTGAATATGGCTTGGAGAACTATAGTTGAAGACAGATTTAAAAGATTGAAGTAAAGTGTAAGTGTCTTAACATAAACCTATTGAAGCAAAATATGACGGAATAAGTAGTAGCTCGAGACTTGCAAAGCCACTTATATTTTTATGAACTGTTGGACATTATAATTCACAATTAGAGCTAAGATATTTGGGCTGGTATGTTTTTTTTTCTTTGAGCTGTAGAGACTGTTAACATTCCAGGTTCTTCTACAAGGCTCTCTACGGTAATTTCCTTACTCCACAGTACTAAAGGTCACGTCTTTAAATCTTCACTTCAGTCCACAAACTGTCTTTTTTTCTCTCTTTTTTTTCCAGGTGCCACAAGTATTGAGCAGTACTGCCTGCGTCGAGACTCATGGAGGCAGGTCGCCACCATGAGTGGCCGGAGGCTACAGTTTGGCGTGGCTGTCCTCGACGGCCGTCTTTACGTTGTCGGAGGCAGAGACGGACTCAAGACCCTCAACACTGTGGAGTGCTACAATCCGCACAGCAAAACCTGGAGCGTCATGCCTCCCATGTCCACGCACAGACACGGCTTAGGTGGGCACCTGTTTCGTGTGAAAAATGCGAGGCAGTATAATCTGAAATGAAGTCTTTTCTGGTAGACATGCTGACTGGGGTTAAGAACTTCAGTGTTCTGTCATGTTAGCTTTTTTTTCTCAATTTAGTTCTGCATGGAGATTGTTTGGGATTTCTTCCTGAAACAGTAAAAAGTAAAGCTCACAGTGAGGACTGAACCCGTTTCTCTGGTTTGAGGAAACATCTCCCCGCTCGTCGTGCAAGCTCGCTGTGACTGTGACAGGATTTAATTCCCTGTGGTGTGCTGCTTCTATGTATTTAAAAATTTGTACAAGCAGTGAAGGAAGATGGGAAGTCGGATGCACATCTGGCAGCACAGATGCTGCGGCAGATAAATCCCTGCAGAAAGAAAAGTGTCAGCATGCTGTTAAGTCTACACGCCTAATGCCCTGGATTTGGTGGCACACAAACAATACCAACTCCAGTCCCTTGATTTAAAGGCGTGTTGTTTGAAGAGCTCGTTCAAGGTGTTTTTTTGTTTTTTTTTAGAAAGGCCACGATTTGATCAGGTAAACATGTTTCCTATTGCAGGTGTGGCTGTCCTGGAGGGACCCATGTATGCGGTAGGAGGACATGATGGCTGGAGCTACCTCAGCACCGTGGAAAGGTACACTTTATGTTGTTGTTTGAGTCTGTTATATCCTGTCCTTTAGGTTTTGTTCCCGCTAAATTAGTGAAAAACAGACTTATTGTTTGTGGGTCCTTTCTTTGCTGAAAGTGAGGCTTCCTTTTGACGAGAGGCATGTGTTTCCTATATCTTTTTCACACCAAAACAAAGAAGAAGATGAGATGAGATGATACTTTTTAGTTGGTCACAGTTAGATGGTGAGATGATGATGACGAGGGACATGATGATGTTAAAATCCTTCCTGTACCTAAAAGTTTATACTGTGTCGTCCAGGTGGGACCCACAAGCTCGTCAGTGGAGCTTTGTTGCGAGCATGGCTACACCCAGAAGCACAGTGGGGGTAGCCGTTCTGAATGGCAAGTAAGTGACCTTCAAAATCCCTTCATATGCAGATTTTTTTGCTAAGTGGCATGTATTTGTCAGTATTCTGGCAAACTTTGATTTTTAACTTCTTAAATAGTTTGAACCTCCATGTAACACACACAGCTATGAAAACTCTCACCAATAACAAAGAGTTGTCACATGGGCAAAGGAAAACAAAATTGTATCCAATAGTAACACAATCCTAGAAGCTTCTACAAATATTGCAGGTAAGGGTGACAGGATAAAAGTAGCGTCAAAAACTTAAAATACTTCAGTGCTCAAAGAGTAATGGAGGGTTAGGTTTACCTGAATTAAAGAATTACTACTGGGCTGCCCAACTGAGAGCCATAGCACTATGGTTAATGAAGGATCAAGAGACAATATGGGTAGATATGGAGCAAAGAGCCTGTCCAAGCCTGTCCTTAGATACACTGCCCTTTACAACAAGGAGAGTTCAAAGAAATCTCAAAATTCTAAACTACTGGATTAAGGAAACGATTAACATCTGGTCAAGAATAAAAAAGAAATTTAAGCTTCCTGAATCTATATCAAAAATTGTAAAAAAAGCGAAGATCCCAGATTTTACCCCAGCCACTATGGATAAAGGGTTTGAGAGATGGACAAATGGAGGACTGGTATTTATAGCACAGGTTTTTAATGGGCCGACATTGAAATCTTTTGAACAAATCCAACGGGAATTTATTCTACAAAAAAGCGATTTTTACAGATTCTTACAACTTAGACATTATCTCCAGAGTCATAGTGAATGGCAAAAAATCTCAACGGATACGACCAAGATTGAAGAAATTCTATTATCAATAGCAAAAGGTGAATCAATAAAAGGCTTAATCTCAAAACTATACAAAAGCCTGCAATATGAATCCAATGCCAAGGAAATTAAGGAGAAATGGGAACTGGAGGCTAATATAATAATAGCAGATGAAGAGTGGGAAGAAACATTTAGATCTGGGCACAAATTAACTAACAGCCCGACAATTTGAATGGAAGGTTAAGATGCGTTATTTTAACACTCCAGTTATCACATCTAAGTATGGTAAAACATCTAGGCTTTGTTGGAGAAATTGTGGAAAGGTGGGGGATTTTTCTCATATATTCTGGGACTGTCCGAAGGTGGTCGAGTTTTGGAAAGAGGTGCAAACAGATATAAAGAATATTTTAGGTATCTATTTAGATCTGGACGCCTCTGTCTATATGTTAGGAATAATTACCTCGGACATGATCGACAAAAACAATAAATACTTGATCAAAGTCTTGCTTCTGATTGCAAAAAAATGTATAACATACGCTTGGTTGAGGCCACAGCCTCCCAGTATTACACAGTGGAGAGAGAGAATTAGAAAAGTCTATATTATGGAAAAAATTACATCAAGACTGCAACTCAAGATGGAGATCTTTGAAACAAAGTGGAGACCTATAACTAATTTCATACTGTAACCTTGACACCTCTATTTATCTGTTTGTGTTTCTTTTAAATGTATTTTATTTATTTATTTATTTTTTGTATACTTTTACTGCTTTAGTTTTTATTCTCATCATGTCTATTGATGTCCCTGTCACAGTAATTATTGTATTATATATATCCGTGGATGTTGATGAATATAAGTGCCTTTTAACGGATCCAATGTATATCTGAGGGAGATGCTTCTCGGCTGGACTGTTTCCTTTATCAACACTCCCTGGATGACTTTAGGCAGAGTTGGACTTGTAAGACCAGCTTCCTTGGTGTGGGTTGAATGTCCGGAATGATCTGCATAAATAGGATGTGAATTGTGACAGGGGTGGGCATGTGTATGTGTTGATATAAAACTGTTACTGAAAATGAAAATAAAAAGTAAAAAAAAAAAAAACTAGCGTCAAAGACAGATTGGTGATTAGAACACATCCAAATCTATTTTGTCTGTGCAGTATGCATATTTCCATATAGAAGATATAAGAGGACATGTTCTAGCATCAAGTCATTTTCTTACCTTGCTCTCTTTGTGTAACTTAGCATTACTTCATAGATATTCAGTGCATGTGCTTGGCTGACCTGCCGGTTGTCCAGATCTGTCTGCTATAAATCTTGTATAGATAGTATATCATTGTCAGTCAGCAGTGGTCAGTAATAACCACCAGCTGAAACCTTACCTTCACAAGAGCGAATAAAATAATAATAACAACGATTCGCCTCACAGAGCTCCAATGAAGGTTTCTTTAGTTCTAAAATGATTAAGAGGTGCTTTTATTAATGATTCAGAGTTGATTATATTTTGTTTGTTTTCAGTACAATTAGTTGGTCGGCAAAGAAATGGAAAAATATTTAGCTTTTTTTTTGCTTGAGTCCAGTCCAATTACATAGCATTGATCTCAGCAAGGACATAAGTGTGGCCTATTCTGGTCAGAAATAGTGGAGGGTCATTGTAAGTCGCTTTGGAGAAAAGCATCTGCTAAAAGCATAAACATTACATCTACAATCCAAAGGTAAATACATTTATAAAAGCAAATCAACATTTTATCTACTCTCAATGCTAAAAGAGAATTTCAAATGGTACAATCTGTTCCCCAGAGATAGTTATTGGCCTCTTTATTTGATTATTTCCTCAAGGTAAGACCTCAAGCTTAATTCTCAGTCTTTTTCCATCCATCCCTCTATCCATTTTTATACTAGCCAAATCCAATTCAGAGTTGCAGGGGTCTTGAGCCTATCCCAGCAGCCATCAAACAAAAGGCGGGGTGCATCCTGGGCAACTTGCCAGTCAATCACATGTCTTTGTGTTCACATAACCTGAATACATCAGTAAAATATTGTTTAATATTTTCCTATATTAGGGGCCAGTTACTTAATACTCAAAAGGGATGAATACATATGCTAGTTAAAAATGTCCTGCAAATGGATAGGCTAAAAAAACAGAGAATCTAAGTGATAAATTATTAAGTAATTTGAATTGAATGTTAGAAGAAGAAACAGTGCTAGTATTCCATAAAATGTTTAAAATCTTCACATTTTTCTTCATGGAATATAAATATATGTTGTTTTATATGAATAACAGAAACATAAATGAGTAATGAATTTGCAAACTAATTGTAACAGGGATGGAAAATGTGCTAACAAAAAACCTTTACTGAACTGTCTTGAAAATCTATGGACTTATTAGCACCAGACAGATATTGAACAACCGACTTTTCTTGCCCCTCATTAAATTGAGAGTTCCATGGACAAATGCCAAAAATGACACGGCAGAAAGTCTAAGCAAGACCAGACTAATGCTTCCAAAAACTTTCACAGAAGAGTCACAGTCTCTCTGGTGGCATGTCATAGTTCTTTATGGACAGAGAAACCCAAATAATAGCTTATTGGAAATGCATTAAATTAATCAGTGTCTCCCAGAGTTCAAATCTTCAATTGCAGGATGTATTTCAGCAAAGGGATGTAAGAAACTTCTGGGTGGTCATCAGAACATTTCCAAAAGGGCCACAGCTGCAAAATGTTCTGGTTGTGAATTGATATATAATGGGGTGTGTTCAATGCTCATTGTACCATAACCTTCAACTTTTTATTGCAACATTTTCATTATAGGTTGGCTTTACGTCTGAAGACAGCCGACTCTTTGAGAAATATGAAAACCATCCTCATCCTTCAAAAGTGCTGCACAGACCATTTGTTACTTCTGTTACTTTGTAGCTTTGGGCAATGAAAAACTGACCCATTAATGAGGAGTATCCATTCCTTGAGGTTTGGTGCAGAGCTACATCCTTGCTTGTTTGCAGGCAAAAGCTCGGAGAGTTAAAGAGAGTGCTTTACAAATTCACTCTTCGCAGGCAGATACACCAGTATCCCACAGTACGGGGAAAGTTTAACAGCACTCACAGGGACGTATACATTCTCATACACACAGATTTGCGTAGCGGGCCTTAATAAGTTCAGGGTTGTAGCTCCTCACTGGCTCCAGAATAAGACAGCTCACCATTTTGATTCTAATAGCTTCTGTTGTTTTCATTTTTCACTGCCTCGGAGAGCGACTACAGCAAAAGGCTTTACCGATGCTAATTAATGCTGAACACAGCTTTCTACTTATCATGCCCTGCAGTAGTACAGTGTGTGTGTGTGTGTGT
>JABUIW010000017.1:915143-1033615 GCA_013363375.1 Menidia beryllina | reverse complement strand
TGTGTGTGTGTGTGTGTGTGTGTGTGTGTGTGTGTGTGTGTGTGTGTAAGTGTGTGTGTGTGTGTAAGTGTGGCATGTATTTGTTGTATTCTCTCCCGGCTCTTTGCCTGATGGAGCTCATTACTTGCTTGACTAGTCTTCTTGCATTTTCCCCTTCAACGTCCCAACCTCGAATCCACAGATACTAGCGCACAAAGACACACACACGCATACAAAATGAGTGACTGCTAAGAGGTTCTGATGCCTCGAGAGTGCCAGTTAAGGGATTCTGTACGACTTCCTTTTTTTCCCCCCATAAACTTTGACAACGCACACACACACCTAGTTAAAAGGGCTCCAGAAATATGAGCAATATTTTCTGTGTGGAAGTCTGCACAGATTAATTCCGCCCTCTGTCTTCCTCAGGTTATATGCCGTCGGAGGTCGGGACGGCTCTTCCTGCCTGCGATCAGTGGAGAGTTTTGACCCTCACACAAACAGGTCAAACCCTGTGGGCTTTATTTCACCAGAATTAATTGCATTCCCTTGCTTTATTTCCTGTCTGCTGCCGTTTCCCCTCGTGATTCCGGTGAGGTTATTTATCTACGGACCAAAAGAGACTATTAACTCCGTCAGGACGCAATCAAAGACTTTTTCTTTGTAAAGCACCTTCATTAGGGTTTCCTGAAAGGTTCAAGTCTTATGATGCTCATTTTGCCCTTTCATTATTTTTTATTGGGATGTCCATCTACAGGTGGAGCAGCTGTGCTCCCATGGCCAAAAGGCGTGGGGGTGTGGGAGTGGCCACCTGGCATGGCTTCCTGTACGCCATCGGAGGTCACGACGCTCCAGCTTCATCTCTAGCATCTCGATTAAGTGACTGTGTGGAAAGGTGAGTGTGGGTGTTATCGTCTTCTTTTGGAGTTGTTTGTAGTAATGCATAACTGTGGTAAAAAAAAATTAGGAGACACTAATTACTGTGGACAGACTCATTAAGTATATCTGATGAAGTGTATTGTTTTGTTGAGTTAAAATTAATAAAAAAGCTTTTCAGCATTTATCTCATCTTTAGAGGATTTTTGGTTTTAGAAAAGTTAGAAATATTTAAAGAGATTTTCTTTTTGACATCAAGTTATTTCATGTATTGCAACATTTTTCTGAAGAGTTACACTCATATAGACTCATAAAGATTTGCCTCAAATGGAATATATATTTGTTTAAAAAGCAAGTAAATTGAGTTAAAAGTACATTCTGCAGATAGAAGCATATATTACACATACATCATCCAAAACAACTGTTTAGTTGTGTGTGTGTCTGTGTTCTGCAGACTAGACATTATAATCAGATTCGCTCTATGAACCCACATGGGAATATTTGATTTTAAGAGGACTGTTTCCTGACAAATTCTGAAATTCCAAAAGTCTACAAAGGGTGATTTTTTTTTAAACTAACAATGAAGCTTTTGAGCAAATCTTAATGATTTTTCAGACTTTAGCCCCAACTATTAGATGAGAGCTTTGTGTGTGAGGTATTGGCCATAGTTAGAACTTGTTTATCTTAGCATCATGTTTGCCCCTCTGTTTGAATCCTTTTTTGCCAAGTGTTGCTTTTGGATACAGCCTTTGCTCAAGATCTTTTTGTAGGTATTACGTTTCTCAGAAGCCACGTAATGAAACAATGCAGTCCTTCAGACACTCTAACTGTGACTGTAGAAGCAAATCTCACAATTGTTACAAATCAATTTGTTAAAATAAGATTTACGCCACACATTTACTCTTAATGTGCCAATTACTCATTGTTTTGCCAGGTTAGGCAACCAAGAGCTCTCAGTTCATCATATCTTGCAGTATCTTAGGTGTGACTGTAGGGACATCTTATCCTGGTAGTGACAGAAAGCCAGGAGATTCAGCTCTGCAGACGCTATTCTGAGGTCAGAGAACCCCCCCCCCCCCCCTCGCCCAGAAGGTAACTGGGTCAAAACATCCACTCCTCTTTCTCGCCTCACAGGAAAGGGTGTAACTTGTAATGCAAGTTTCTGTATAAATTGGTGGATCGTAACTGCTAACCCTTGCACCCTCAAGAAAATACTTTTGTCTCTCATTGAAAAGGAACATTTCCAACACAGTCTAAATGACCTACTGTGTCAGTATGATAAGTTTTTTTTAATGCCATAATACTAATAATATTTGGCTATACATTTTATCTAACCTCTTACTGAGTTGTGTAAATGCTCTGTATGTCCAGGTATGACCCTCAGACCGACGTGTGGACAGCCGTAGCCCCCATGAGCATCAGCAGAGACGCTGTTGGTGTTTGTCTCCTTGGAGACTGTCTCTACGCTGTGGGCGGATACGACGGGCAGGTGTATCTCAATACCGTGGAAGCGTATGACCCTCAGACAAATGAATGGACACAGGTACAGTGGGAAGGTGCTCCAAGTAAACAGTGCACACATTTGAATACGCTATAATCTCATATATTACCGTTGCCTAAAGCAGGATTATGCCTGTGTTGTTGCACAGGAGGGATATCATAAGATAACACCAATGAAGTTGTTAGTTACACAAGCTTGACCTTCCTCCAGCTCCTCTATGTATCTTGGCATGTTTGCACGATTATGCAAATGAGTCCTTTCCCCGAGCTAATGTGTCCCCGCCGCTGCTGCAGCAGTAGGAGGTGGAGGGTACAGTTTAGATGCTGAACGCTCTCATATGGCAGCTTTCAGACAGTTAGAAGTTGCTTCCTTTTATACCCCATCTCCTGCAAGGCCTTCTAGGATTTCTGACTAAAGTTACTGGAAATTTTTTTTTTTTTTTCCTTTTTTTGACACGCTCCATGCTGAGAACAAGAGAGGCTTAGGTGGGTGGATACAAATACACAGGGATCTGTTCACGCTGGTAGACAGGGTCTGGGGATACACTGAGCTATGAGATACGAGGCAGCATGTTGAGAGTATTTAAGGTGTCCTGTGCGCATTGTCGGATACAAAGACAAACAGCCCAGTGGGTGCGTAGGCTGTCCTGTTCTGGTGGAGCTGCGTCGTTTCCTCATTTCGGCTCAAATCTGTCAACTGTAGTTGACAGGATTACTTCAATGGTAAGTTTATGTTTAAAATGTGGTACAAGTCACCATGACCTACTGTCATTTGCTTGGCTATCCCAGCAAATGACATGGGATAGCCAAAAGATGAAGGCACACTTTTCTCAACAGCCTTAAGGGTTTTACTTTGTTACTGCATTACACAGTGAGTTGTAAGATTAATAATACCGCACCAGTTCGTATGACCATTTTAGAAACTGAAAGTCCCTTCAGATTGCACAGATCTTGTATTCGTGCTTGGCTTGGTGAATTATCAGCCATGTGCATTTTCAGATTGTGGAAGGCTTTGTGTTGGAACTTTTTGTGTGTGTGCATTTATCAGTGTCCTCGGAGGTGTCAATGTCCTGCATGTTTTGGATGTTTCTCTTTTTAAAGAGCCCTGGTTAAAGCAAACCATTGAGAGATTGATTTAAATTATGTCAGGAGTAGGGAAACATCTCAACTATGCAGGGCATCGCCCCTTGACGATTAGCATTTGACAACAGTGATCTAGACTATTAATTTTTTATTAAAGAATCTTGTTTTCTTTCCCCAAAAGCTAGTTTATCTGGCCTGGTGCTCTGCGAAAAGTAGTTAGTCTTCTTTCTCTCTTCTTGATGGTTTTGCAGAATTGTATCTGTGCCTTGGCGCTCAGAGATGTGTGTGCTTTCTTTTTTTCATTTTTAGCTGAAGCCATTTCTCCTTTCACTCTTGATATGACTGTTGACAGTAACACACGCCATTCCTGATTTGCATCACATTGTTCCTTAGTTGTTTAAGGGCTTTTGTAGATTTTTTTCTAGAGTTAAGTCAGTGATCCCATTCACCCAAAAATAACCTGTTCCTCTGAGTTTTCTTTTTGTTGTTTTTTAACCGGAAGATGGGGAAAACAGATCTACAGTGCATTTGGTGGTATTCCTGAAGCTCCACATGATCTTCATCGCTCAATGATCCATCCTCGTCGTGATTTTGAACTGTTTGTTTTAGTTTTTCCAACTGATCCTGAAACCTGTCCACATCCAGATTACACAAAACAGTATAATCCAGTCTGACTTGTTTCTGGTTTTGAAAAGGGCTCAAGTTCAAGTTCAGCATGTGAAACTGCATGTGATGTCATTGGAGAAAACTGCACAGTTCGGCTGTTACACCCACCAGTAGGAGGAAGACAGTTGACTCTGTGACCACATAGGGTTAGACTGTACACTGTATAAATTCAGAATCCCTCTTCCCAACCATCTATTATGAATTTTCCTCGATGGAAACAGCATTCTCATAAGTTTCAGGGCAGATATCGAGTAATGTTTTGCTATTCAGTGGCGGCGTTTAGTTGCAACAGGGGCACAACTGCTTTCCCTCTCCTGAATTTCTTTTTAATCTCAACAACAAACTGGCTGCAGTTAACTTACCTGGTGCGTCACGGATTTCTCTTTTTTCCCAGGGACGTTTCAACAGGGAGGCTAGACTGAACCAGTTGCCTTCCACATGATTTGATTGTTTTTGAAAGCATATTTGCTCTCAATCCTTACTATAACTCACGTGTGTCTGACTTGACCACTTCCAGACTAAGGAATCTTCAAACTGAAAGCTTAGTTTCACAAAATAATCTTATATGTTCAGATTTCTGCACAAGCTGTGATTTAATATGTGTGTTTTTTCCTTCTTATTTTCTTCCAGGTGGCCCCTCTGTGCTTGGGCAGGGCAGGGGCATGTGTAGTGACCGTCAGACTGTGAGAACAGGACGACCTTCAGAGACACTTTTGTCATCACTGACACTGAAGAGACACTCAGCAAACCTGCTGCCTTTCAGTGAGAAACAAGAGGCTGGCTCCTGAGCTCTCATCAGGTCTTACTCTCGGATCCTTACCCATGCATAACTCTCAAAAATAGTTCATGGAAAGTTTAGCATTAAGTTGAGGGTCGGGTTTCTGACAAATCTTCACATCCTGAGAAGTTCTGCCACAGGGAGGAAACCGCTGAAGAGAAATCTGCCGCATTTATCCGAATTTGACACACCAGCTGTCTGTTGTACTTTTTTTTTTTCTCTAGGCAGGTAGGGACACAGTCTCAGACACACATGCGGCACAAACCTACAAGGCTACACTCAGCTTCTATTTCTGCTGACAAATAGCTGAGACAGAGAGAGATTGTCAAGACCGCCTCATCAGTTTATGCTCTCAGCTTTCCTAACCGTATCTGATGGCGCGTATTGATGCTATTTTAACACATTCCCTGTTATTTTTATGCTGCAGTTGGCAAGTGCACTTGTGCTGTTGCTCCCCCCAACAAATAAAAAGAAAGAGTTTTGACATAATCAGCACAAGATCATAAATAGCTGTTCTGGGAGGATCTATGATGATCTTTAATATTTTTCAGTCAGAAACACATGAAATTTCTGTGTATGGTTTTTCTGTTGCACCAGCTCCAACCTGAAGTTTCTAACTTTAACAAGTTCATTGAAAGAACAAGCCAACCTTTTTTTGCATTTTGCATTCCTTTTTTTATGCATCCATTTCTTTTTTTTGTTGTTGTTGTGTTTTGTTATTATTATTAATGGAGCTCCATTAGGCGGTGTTGATAGGTTTACAGGCTGGGTAGTAAATAACAGCACTGTGGGTCTGTGTTAATCCCTGCAGGGAAAATTTGTTTTCAGTTTCCCCTGGAGCACGAGGTCAGCTATTTACAGGCCTCTTTTTTTGTCCCCATCAGGGTTTGATTGGCTTTTTCTGTCTCCCAGCCATCTTATTTTCATCCTTTGTATATGTTTCATCACTGCCTGTGTGTTAGTGTGTGCCAGTGTTGGGTGTTTGGAGATTGCTAGAAGTATATTTTTATCTCAAATGAGAATCCTACCTCCGTTCCCCTCTCCACATCCTCAGCTCCCTGCTGCTCTCTCTTCATCCACGTTTTCCCATTTCATCGCCACTCACGCGAACACACACAGAGCCGTGCACCATTTAATTTCGTAGCAGAATTGGGAACCCAGACAAAAAGAAAAAAACAGACCTTATGATGAGACCATGAGTTTAATCATATTGATTCCGACGGTGCCCGCATTCTGATTGATATTATGTTCAACGCCTTATTGGATTTGAGGTTATTATACACGAAGCAAGTGTGAGACACGCGGTGAACACAGATCTGTGGAACACACGCGCGCGTCCTTAACTGCGGCCCATGAGAAACCTGCGACTGTGCGCCGTTACAGGGCAATTTCACGCTGTTCGTTTGAATTGTCTTTTGGTGTATTTGTATGTACGCTAGATCTCGGCTTGTTGTTTTTATTTTTAAGTGGGGAAAACTGACAGTGAGAGCCAAACCAGGCACCCTAGTCCGAACCGGCAGATCCAGCTCTAATGGAGCCCACAGGATGCACTTTTCATCCAAACATGACGGGGTGCGCGCTCCCGCGTTTTTGTTTTTTTTTGCCTTAAAACGCACCATCAAGCCGAACGTGTCCCGGGAGACACTGATGTTTGGAAAAGGCTCCAAAATTCGCCAGCACGACATCTAAAAAGCTCAGACGGGGGTGGGGGAGGCCAGCATTTCCCTGCGGCCGAGCCGATGTTTACTCCTGTTTACTGCATCCTTTTTTGCTGTCCTCCCCAATCAAAGATGCTTATTTTGAGTGATTCTCTTTCCATCTCAGCAGAGAAAGCGTGTCATCGTTTGTGTCTGCTATACCAGACGCTGACTAACAGTTAAAACGGACGCATTCCAAATAATGTTCTTAGTGGATTGTATATTGTGTACATAGATAAATAAGAAATGTGAATGTGGTGTTATTGCATTACGCTGTGTACTATGCCCACTAAATATACAATGTGCAATTGTCTGCTGCTCTTTTTCTTTTTTTTTAATTTGGTACCCCGGATTCAGATGATGAAGAGGTGTAATAAAGACAGTTGGTGCCCCAGCTGCGCACCTCTTCCTGCCGTGCTGAATGTTAACACCTCCACCACCCCGCACACGCAGAATGCTCTGATGCTCAGAGCTCTTTTCTACAATAAAAGTCGACATCTGATTTAAAAGTCGCCTCTGTCTTTCCTGTCGACACCGGATAATCGCGCTTATTATGCAGATGTTTTATCCCCGTGTTCGTTTATTTGCTTATAGCAGCCGGTCCGCATATGTCACAATCACCATAAATGTCATCACGCTGCAAACATGTTTGTTTCCCCATCGGCACCGCCTCTCGGCTCTGCTGGGCGGTTTTGGGGATGCTCTGAGTGCGTCTCCTGTGCCTGGAAGTTCATCCTGGTGCGCAGTACTCCTGTCAGAGTGGCCGCGGCCGGTCGGGGGTGTCTGTCGGCTGAAACAAGTGTCAGAGCAGGAGGAATGCTGGCGATTTATGGGTTCTTCAACCCCGTTACAGCGACCGGTGGCCAACTGAGCCGCTCCGTTATTTATTGCGGCAGAAGCTGTAAATCATAAGTAGTTTTGACGAACGGGCCCGTGCTGACGCGGAGAGAGGATGCCAGAGACCTTGCCCGGCAGCCTTAACAGGATCTGATTCTATTATGGCTGATGAAAACAAGGAGGGGGAGGCAGACGGGCGCCCTGATGCTCAACGTCCAGTGTCAATGAAGACGCACAAACGGGTCTGTTGTGTTCAGGGGACAGGGAGACGTTGGCCTTTGGCTTTTCACGTTTCAGTTTGTGGGGAAAAAATGCTTCAACGTACAAGGTCTCATCATCACAACTTAAAATGTTGCAACAAATGAACATGTTTGTCACTATTGTGAGGGATTGAGGGTTTGTTCATTGGTGGTTTAGAAAGAAGTTTTGCTGTGTGAAGAATGTTTATGATGCTGTGCTAAATATCCACGTAAACAATACAAATAATTTAATAATTTCATGGACCAATATTTTATTCTCAATAGCATGGACGATGGAAATGAGATCCTTTATCAATTTTATTGAACAAAATGGAGAGTCAAGTGATAGAAACAGCAGGAGAAACATATTGGGACAACTTAGACAGATTTGTGGCAGGTCTGTAACATAAATGTGTATAAAAAGAGCCCATATGAGAGGCAGAGTCTCTCAGACATAAAGCTGGGCAGAGGCTTAGCTATAGGCAAAAATAGTTTCCAAAAATTACAGAGCAATTTCAGAATGATGCTTACAAACATAAAAATGCAGGGACTTAAAAAGTATAGCAACATTTGCTGAACATTTTTGTTTTATATGCTCTATTATGAATAAAACAATGATTTACAAGATTTGCAGATCTTGCATTCTTTTTTTAATAGATTTTTTAGATTCTCATCTTTTACAGATATACAAATTAATTGTAAATAATTAAGCCTTCAAAATAGATACATACTACAACACAACCATAGATTAAAATCAATTTTGACATTTTATATTGTGTTCTCATTCATTTAACCGCAGCCAAAACAAAGAAATATTGAGCTATAAAGTTCACCCTTGGTCTTTCTATGAGAATTAGGAGGGTTAGTAGCAGAAAGGTAGTATAGATCAGATGCACCGAGTAAATGACCGTCAGCATTTTCACTTGCTTCCAACAAATCGTTTGAAGAAAAACCAAAGAATTATCAAGGTGTTTCTGTCGTCCAGTCAAAGCCCAGATCTCAATCTGATTCATGTGGTGTGGCAGAACTGTTAGAGGGCTATGAATAAATACATGCTCAAAAACCTCAATGACCTGAAGCAATACTGCAAAATGATGGGGGCCAAAATGTTTCCACAATGGTGCAGGAAACTGATAACATCAGCCAGAAAATCGTTCTTTCAAGTTTCTGCGCCTGTAGCTGGCTATCATGTCAAAAAATATTCATTTTCATTATCGTTAATAGCATTTTGAGGTTCTATCTACCTCATTATAATACCAAGTAAGGAGCTGATGTTTTTTTTATTTTGTCCTAATACCCAACTACATGGGTTTTATTTGGATTACCCTGCAGGGATGCCTCTGGCTAAGCATGAAATGATCATCATCTTTAGAATTTTAGCCACTGAGATGTCTCAGAAAGCACTGTATTTTTCATGGTAACTGGGCCAGATCCAACATCTGTATGATTTAAAAGGAATGAAACAAAGTTCTGTGTGAATTCTCTGCTCACAAATAAAAATCAATGAGCAGATATGCAACTAATTATAACCTAATTATCTCTGCAGCGGCAGAAACATGAGGTTAAGCAACCTCTGAACAGTTTATTGGCCACAGATGAATTAATCATGTTTGAGGATTGATAGGATGAAAAGAAAAATAAGTGCGTTGAGCCACTTTTACTTTTTTGTTTAAAATAGACTGCCACAAACCACAAAAGCCCTACTCCTTTGGGTTTTATTGTCTTGCCTGCAAAAAACCCCACTGTGCTGCATTCATATTTCAATGAGTTCTTGTCTTTCTCCCCCAAAACTTTCACTGCTCTATTTTTATTATTTTGCTTGAAAAGCATTCAGCTGCTCGCTTCTGTGCATCTTAATGAGATCTGAGTCAGCAGGGTGTATTCAGCTTGGGCACGCCAGAGCACACCAAAGAGTATTTGTGTCACAGCTGGTATTTCCTCACAGTTCGCCAAATTGCACAGGATGAAGGAGCTGTCATTCATCCATCACACACAGGAAAGTACCATTGCAGCGTATTCTCCACTTTTGGCCAGGAACCAATTCATAAGCACAAGTTGACCTCGTGTTGTTTTGGATGAACACAGGTATGTGTAGGCCAGAGGTCATCCAGAACCCCACAGAAGAAAAAAAAAGCTAGTATTTGCTAACTGCCAAAAAGCTCTGTGGAACACTTTCAGGGTAAAAGAGTGAGGCAGATGTTACAGAGACTGACAGATTCAATTCTACACAGCTGTCCAAAGCTGCCACCCTCAGGCTTGGTGCTGGAAGTACAATTCTGACATTTGAGCACACCGTTGGACTGATGGTGAAGTACAGATTTCCAAATCAACTCATCATGTTCAGAAAAAATATCTTCCAGATGTTCTCTTTCACTTTCTTCCTTTACTGCCCCAAGTCATCCAGTTTTTCTTCATTTCAAACTCTCCATTAGAATTTCTTTCTCTTCTTCTCCCAGTCTGCTAACAAATATTTGACCAGCTTCAAAAAATCAAAAGTGAACAAGAAAAATACCTAAAAAATAAAAAAAACTTTGGTACTAATTAGTATATTGGACACAGTTATTGTCATTCTTTATACGGTCATTGAAAATGCTTCAGATGTTTAAAATGTACTTAATCTACCTATATTTGTTGCAGTTTATTTGTATATTTCTTTATTTTGGAGATTGCATCCCTGGTTTTGTATGTTAATGGTTTATAAAAACGAACTTTAGAATGTATATTCTTCCGCAATGCAAGCTAAACACCCATTGTTCCCAATGTCAAAAAGACACCTTTTTAATGCAATCATAACGTACAACAGAAATACACCGTAATTTATCCAAATACAACATTGATATTGGTCTCTAAGTGCCAAGACACCAGTGACAGTACTAAGCATCCATGTTTTCGAACATTTTATCAAAGATTAGTCAAGTACCTGTTGCTTCGGCTCCTGTATTGGAGGCTCGTCATTGGCTACCAGTTGTTGCTATGGCATCGCCGTAGCAGACGCTTCAAAGTGATGCATCATGGGAAACACACACACAACGTTTATGTCGAAGATGTTTTGAAAAGAAGAAATCCATTCAAATAATAAGCGATAAACCCCGCCACTATGAAGGTTGGTGCCAGAAAAAGAAAGTACTAAAAATCCCGGTTGTTTTGGTCGTTTTACTAATTAAAAGTTACGTTTACCTTCTTCTGCGAGCAAGCTATTTACCAGCTAATTGTAGGCAGCTCTTAGCTATCGTTTAAGCTAAAGTTACGTTTGTTAAACAACAGCTCTGATTTTGGCTGCTAGCCATCTTATTAATTTCTTGAATTATTTTACCGGAGTCTCTGTACGAATTGCACTTCCTGATTTATTCCCGTTTGTTGTCTTTACGGTACGAACAAATGCAAATTCTTGTAAATGCAATAAAAAGTATAACCTGTTCATTAATGTTGAATCAAATGATTTTCAGTTTGTTCAGCCTCTAACTTATATGTCACCAACATATAAAATAACATCGCCACTGTAGACCTAGCTGAGTAAAACTGGTTTAATTGAATTTCTTGTTGGTTGTTTAAGGCTCTAACTCTCTGTGGGATGAAGCTTTGTGGATGTACAACAAAAACAGTTCACAGCTGTTTTGTGGCATTCACAACCTGCCCAGCGTTGCCTGGTTATTTACCATCTCAGTAATGAGCTCAGCTCTTAGCCAGGGCTCCTAAATGTTGACGAGAAAAATTGTCAAAATGTTTGCTTCAGGGTGTGTTAATCCTCCCAAAAACTCAGAAGGGGCTGGATCCGAAACCTACTAAAAAATCACTTGACACCGTATATGAAGATTGAACTATTGTACCAGACACTCAGACATTCTCTTAACAGTTAGGCAATTCGGAAATACATGAATTGTTGTCCTGAAACAAAAAACGTTAAAGAAAATTAATAGGTACGGTTTTCAAAAAGAATCTTGGTGTCCACAGAGTGTTTTCGTCCTTGCTGACCAAGCCTGGGCGGGTTCTAACCTGCTGTACAAGTGGCAGAAAAGCCTTGGTAACTACATCGCTGTTGCAGGGTGAGTAACCTGAGAGGATGGACAACAAAGTCCTCAAAACTGACATTAATTGAAAAATGTGCTTGTAACCAGACAGGATAACTCAGTGAAGATATTTGATCGACATGGAAACAAATGGACGGAACTATCTCTTCCAGGGTAAGTGTGAAGACACATATCTTTATGTCTTTGCTTTGAACTCATCGATGTTTAGCTGTTTACCACTTTTTAGTCCATATGGTCCAAAGTTCACCTCATCTGTCCTGTCCTTACCCTTTCCCCATTAGACGCTGCGTGGGCATGGACTGGGATAAGGATGGAGATATTCTGGCTGTGATTGCAGCAAAGTCCAGCTCCATCTTCCTCTGGGATGCCAGTGTCAGTAAAACATCCCAGATAGATAGCGGAATGAGGTATGACTCCCCTGTGTGTTCTCATCAGACAGGGAGAGGTCATCATGTGTAACACTCTGGGTTTGCTCCCTCTCCGTATCTGCTTTCAGCAAAGACCAGATGTCCTTCATTTTGTGGTCAAAGACAGGTCCTCTGTTGGCTGTGGGGACAGCAAAAGGAAACCTGTTGATCTACAATCAGCAAACATCTCGCAAGATCCCTGTTCTGGGTAACACGCGCACTCAGTGTTTGCACTTTTTGGGGGTTTGTTTGTAGCTGGTATTATAGTAGAGCATTAAACTTTTCTTCCCACGTGCCAGGTAAACACACCAAGAAAATCACCTGTGGATGCTGGAGTTCTCAGAATCTACTGGCTCTGGGAAGTGACGACCACAGTCTGAGTATCAGTAATCATGAGGGGGACACCATCAGACAGGTAGCGTGTGTGCAGCATACTGCTGCTAGCACGTCGTTTAGCGCTGCAGGGGCTGTGAGATAAGATGAAACTGTTTTGTGTTTCTGGTCTTTCTTAGACATCACTTCACGGAGAGCCAGCAGAAATGTACTTTTCTGTGATGAAGACGGATGAGAGGTCCTCGCAAGGGGAGAACACTGTGAGTTTGTTTTCTGCAACTTCCCATGTTTTTCTTTAATGTTACATGTAGTTTGCCCTTGATTCCCTTTGGGATAGTCTTTATAGGTTGAGTGGGGTTGTTTAGGAAACTGAAGAAGCAGCTATTCAGTTTCAATGAGCAGCATTTCCCCTTTCTAGGTTTTTTTCTAAATTCCATTTCGAAAGCTTCTCTTTTTTTCCTGGTACAGAATGTAGACCTGATTTCTGGATAAAAAAGAATGTGGCTATATGCTAGAATAGGAAAACAATACCATCTATACCTATACTGTAATCATTCTCATGTCTGACACTGACAAAAGTTCAAACTTTATTCCAGCTATATGCGCTACTTTGTTGACATACAAAGCAACAGCAAAAAAAGCCCTAAAAAGACTTAATTATGAGACCCGTATATTTATAGAGTTCTTCTGATTTCTGTGTATGTAATATTAAAGTTAACTTTTCTTGCCTAAAAGAGCTTAAGGAATTGGTAGGAACTAATTGAAAGACCCACAACCCATAAAACATTCAAATGAACACAAATACACTGATTTATTGTTCCATCATGGCGGATGTCAAATGATTTTCCAGGTGAGCGTGGCTGTGGACAAGAAGATACTGACGCTTGTCAACGTCAACGACCCTCAGAACCCGATAGAACTGACCTTTCAGCGGCGCTATGGCAACATCGTGTCCTACCGCTGGTACTTCACACACTCACACACCACCCTCAGGCCGGTACTAATTCAGAGCCACGCACTCGTACTAAAGGCTTGTTTCCTCTTTGACTGCACAGGTACGGCGATGGGTATATACTCATCGGCTTCTCGAATGGATATTTCGTAGGTATCTCTACCCACATCAGAGAGATTGGGGGGGAGCTCTATCAGGCGCATAACCACAAAGACAGTCTCAACAGCGTGGCCATCTCGCCAGCCCTAAACAAGGCCGCGACCTGCGGCGACAACAGGTACACAGGGCTTTAAAACAGAAAAGGTTCCCTTTTTTTGTTAGAGGTTAAAAAAGCTAAAAAAAAAGGAAACAACGGGTGTTTTTGTTGCAGCATAAAGATCTACGAGCTCTCTGATCTCAACGACATCAGCAGCATAGTCCAGCTGGATGATGAGACCAAAGGTGATTGTTTTTTTGTAGTTTTTGTTTTCAAATCCACTCGACGGTCTTGATGTAGGCGTCTCCAAAGCACCGCCCGCCTCTTTTGCGTCACCCGTTGCAGGTCTCGATCAAATGAGCTGGACAGATGATGGTCAGCTGCTGGCAGTGTCCACGCAAAAAGGGACTCTTCACGTTTTCCTAACCAAGCTCCCCATCCTGGGGGGCAGCTTTGGCACGCGGCTGGCCTACCTCACCTCCCTGCTGGAGGTGACCGTCTCCAACCAGGTGGAAGGGGTGAGCGCCGCAGTGCTGTTTATTATGTCACACACATAATAGACTTTTTTTGTGTTACACAGTGTTACTTTGTAGTCACAATAGCATAAAAAGGACAACGTCAGCCTCTTGTTCAGATTGACTCAACCTGAAGGATCTGCTACCTTTGAGATTGGTGGTGACTCTCAGGACTCTCAAATATGTGCATTCAAGCAAGGCATTTCCATTCCATGATAGAAAATACTATGGGGAGAACATTTCCAGAGATAGATTTATTTTCGCCTTCGCACATAAGTGTGAATTGGTCTGCAAATCCATTGTACAAAGTCCAACTTGGCACTAATTAGACCTAATATATCAAGCTGTTTCTATTGATAACAAGAATATAATTAACTGAGAAAGCTTTAGAAGGTGGATTTTTACAATAAAGGGTTTTTGTAATTTGATTTAGGCCTAAAGCCTGTGTGTTGTGAGGGATTAGGTACAATGTTAAGTTTCCTCCTTTTGCATTGTGTTGTCAGGAGAGTCCCGTCGCCATAGAGGTAGAGGTAGAGCCCACGTTCATCGCAGTGGGGCCGTACCATGTGGCCGTTGGGATGAACAACAGAGCCTGGTTTTATGCCCTGGTAGACCAAAAGCCTGGTGTGTATGTCCGCACTGCACTGATGCGGCGGTTGCGTACAAATACAAGTCATGTCACAGTGGGGGATTGTCAGCACTTTTTATACAATCTAAATGCTTTTTTGTGTGTTTTTCTTTTGGTCACTCAGGTTTCAACAAGCTAAAGGACGTGGAGTATTTGGGGACGATAGCCAGCATGTGCCTGAACGCCGACTACGCGGCGGCGCTGTTTGAGGGAAAGGTGCAGCTGCACATGGTGAGCCACGATGACCTCTGAGCCGCAGCAGGACGGACCCACTGACCGTCATCCCACTGACCCGTGCTGTGTTTCAGATCGAAGGCAAAGACCAGCAGGAGAGGAAGCAGATGAAGCTTTTCCCGGACGATGACAGAAAAGATCGCATCCTTTGCCACGCCCTCACCGCCGACTTCCTCTACTACGGCACCGACGTAAGGCCCAGCGACTACTCATTTAGTCCTCCGGCTTTTCCCCTTCCCTCTAAGCTCGGCCGCGTTGGCAGGCTTTTAATGCAAGCTGTCTTTTTTTTTCCCCAGCAAGGCAACGTGGTGTGTGTGTTTGTGGAGGACCTGGAGGCAGTGAGTAGCTACAGCCATCCAGTCGCCGTGAGGAAGGTGTTCCCCGACGTAAATGGCACGCGGCTGGTGTTCATCGATGACAAGAACGATGGCTTCCTTTTCTCACCGTCAAACGTCAGTACTCATTTTACGCCGTCACCCCAAAACAGATTTGTCCCTTTAGGGATAAAATGAAACCCAGAAATGTGCTTACGTGTCCAATCCAGGCTACGGCCTCCTGCTTTGAGCTGCCCAACTTCTCCCCCACCATCACAGGAGTGCTGTGGGACAACTGGCATTCGGACAGAGGAGTGTTTGTGGCCTATGACGAAGACAAGGTCTACACCTACGCCCTGCATAAAACCACCATATACGGTAGGGGGGGCGCCACGCCCTCTCAGCAAAAACGTCCCATTAAAAGGTTTCCAGAAGACCTCAGACGGCTAAAAGAAGCCGTGGCTTTGCTCAGGCCCCCAGGTGGTGTCGGTGGGGAGCACTGCGCTGCTCTTCTCCCAGAAGCCTTTGCTCTTATACAACGGCGACCTGACGTGTCAGACGGCAAGCGGTAAGACCAGCGAGGTGGCCCTGAGCACGCACTCCTTCCTGAAGCGCCCAGCAACGGACTCGGCAGAGGAGCTCAGCAAACAGCTGGCTCAGGCTCTCATGCTCAAAAGGTCCGCCCTGCTCTTAACTCTGCTTTGAGGGATTCAGGCGCCTGCTGTCTGAGTTTGAAGGGGTCTCATGATAATGGCATGAGTTGCATTGGTGCATGAAGTAACGGTTAATTTTAATTAACTCTACATTTGCTGCTGTGCAGACATCTGTTTTGTCCATTACAGACGTTTTGTGCTTTGTGTCTTAATTAAGAGTGAGACTTGAGAGATATTTCTATCTATTTATACCTAACTATTAAATTTAGTTTAGGAAACATTCAAAATCTGAGAGAGGTTCCTTAGGGGAAGTCTGTCATCTGAATAACGCCCTGAAATCCGAACCCTTGGAAGTAGTTTTGGTGTCTGGGCACAAACACACGGTCTCAAACCAATTTTTTCAAACTGCCCGCCCAGGTTCCAAGAGGCATGGCGCCTGTGCAAGTCTGCGGGCAGCGACGCCGACTGGGCCGAGTTGGGCAAAGCCTGCCTGGTCAACATGGAGGTGGAGCTGGCCATCCAGGTCTACCGCATGAGCGGCAGCATGGGCATGGTGCTGTCCCTGCAGAGCGTCCAGGTGCACACACGCTTCGCTTCGCCCCCCCCCCGACACCGGGCCTTCACCTAGGTCTCACATATCTCACTCCTCCCAGGGCATCGAGGACAAGAACTTGGTGGCGGGACATTTGGCGATGTTCCTCGGAGACTATAACCTGGCCCAGGACCTCTATCTGTCCTCCAGCAGCCCCATCGCTGCGCTGGAGGTACGCTCGTGTTCATATCCTGCTAACGTCAAGTCAAACATCAAACACACAGCGTTGCGTGTGCCAGAGGTTTCAAATCGTCTGATGTTTTTTGTGGATGTTAGATGAGAAGAGACCTGTTGCACTGGGACAGCGCTCTCATGTTGGCCAAGAGGCTCGCAGAAGACCAGATCCCATTCATATCCAAAGAGTATGCAGTGCATCTGGAGTTTATGTAGGTGTTCACAAGCATCTCACACACACACAGACTCACACAAACACACAAAACTACCCCACTCGCCCCTGTTTTAACCCACCATTGAACCCCTCCTCTTCTGTTTTGTAGTGGAGATTATGTGAATGCGCTGGCCCATTATGAGAAAGGCATGACACACAACAATAAAGTAAGTGCGGTCTCACAGTTCATTCTGTTCCTGAAAAAAAGCTTGGATGACTTTACACCAGCTCCGTTCTCCCCTGCCTCCTCCCCCACCCCTGCCTGCGCAGTTCCAGGAGCACGACGAGGCGTGCCAGGCCGGCGTGGCCAGGATGTCCATCAGGATGGGCGACATCAGGCGAGGAGCCGCTCAGGCCATCCAGCATCCAAGCAGAATCCTCAAAAAGGAATGCGGAGCCATCCTGGAAAGCATGAAGGTACAGAAAAAGTTTTTTTTTTTTTAAAGCGTCTCAGTCATTGTTTTTTTTTGTGTGTTATTTTTGAACCCCCCTCCCCTTTGTGACAGCAATTCTCTGAAGCTGCTCAGCTCTTTGAAAAGGGCCAGTATTACGACAAGGCTGCCTCTGTGTACATCCGCTGCAAGAACTGGTGAGGCAAATGTTAGTGCGTTGAAACCTTTGGAGCCTCCTATTTTTAAGAAAATAAAATAAAACCGCCCCTCGTTGTTGCTCTTTTCCCAGGGCCAAGGTGGGAGAGCTGCTTCCAAACGTGTCTTCTCCCAAGATCCACCTGCAATACGCAAAGGCCAAGGAGGCGGACGGCAGGTGGGGGTGTCGGCGCCTTTCCCCCCTCCGCAGGGGGGGTGGAGAGCCGCGGGGGGGTCTGATGCCAGGGCTGCCGTGTGCTTCAGGTACAAGGACGCGGCTCAGGCCTACGAGAGCGCGAAGGACTGGGACAACGTGATTCGCGTGCTGCTTGACCACCTGAACAACCCCGAGGACGCCGTGCGCATCGTCAGGGAGACGCAGAGCATTGACGGGGCAAAGATGGTGGCCAGGTAGGACAAACGTGAGAAACAGATGTACACTTAGGTAGCCCTTTGTCTCTACATGAGGGAGTTTTCCGGTTAACGCTCCTTGAATGCTACATTTTAAAAATGTGTTTTTGAAGGTTGATGTAGTGTCGTCAGTGGTGGGGTTTTTTTTTGTATGAATGGAAAACCAGTGCAGTCTGTTCCTCTTCTTTTTCAGATTTTTATTTAATCAAAAGCTTGGTTTGAGGTATTTGAGATGTAAATAATCAGTCTAGAGTTACCAGCCGAGGTTCCTCCAGCAGCACAGCATTAAAACTTACTCGGAAAAATGTTTCAGAAATCTTTTGGCTTCAAAGAGACACTCTGTGTCCTGAGCTCCTGTTTCTGGGTGTTATAAGGAAACCCTCAAATTATTTTGAAGGTTGTCTCTACTGATTAATAACTAAAGAACCAGTTAGAACATAAACGATAAAATAAAGAAATAGTAAGTGTACATGTTTTTGATCCAACTGCTATAAATGAAGTCATATACCATCTTTCTTCCTCTTATTTGACTGGTCAATCTTTTGATATCACAACCTTTCAGCATCACTGCATCATTCCTCCGTTTTTTTATTATTATTTTTTATTAACATGTCCAAAGGTTCTTCTTGAGGCTGAACGACTACGGCTCAGCTATCCACTTCCTGGTTCTGTCCCAGTGCAACGATGAGGCCTTCCAGCTGGCCCAGCAGCACGGCCAGATGGAGGTCTACGCGGACATCATCGGTCAGTCTGTGTGTGGAGACTATACAGATGTTACCAAACCTCCACAGTGCCCACCTGTTCCCGTCCCTTTGCATCAGTTTCTGGTGGCTTGCTTTTTTTGTTTGTTATCCAAATGGAGGGAGGTACACTATTGGTATTCAGTGATGTGTGTTTCACAGGCCCTGAAGCTACACAGGAGGACTACCAGAGCATTGCTCTGTACTTTGAAGGAGAGAAGAAGCACCTGCAGGCTGGAAAGTTCTTTCAGAAGTGTGGGCAGTACAGCAGAGTAAGAGCCCCTGGTTTTCCTGATCCTGTGTCAGTCACATTCTGAGAGCTTCAATTATTTATGCGGCTTCCTTCTTCCTGTCCTCCTCTCAGGCCCTGAAGCACTTCCTGAAGTGCCCCAACACAGAGGACAACCTGGCTATCGAAATGGCTATCGAGACGGTGAGATGCGTTCGTTGCTAACTGATTCGGGGTATCTGACAGAGTCTGAGTGTGTTATTTGATGTGCGTGTCATCCATATAGGTGGGCCAGGCCAAGGACATCGCCTTGACCAATCAGCTGATAGACTACCTGATGGGTGAAAGTGACGGGATGCCTAAGGTAATCAAAACGGAACGATATGTCACTTTTCTAACAAACCAGTTGGTGGCAATATCCAGCTTCACCACTAGATATGATCCCCACTCATTTCTCCACACGTTGTTCCATGTTGTTCTTATTTCTTTCCATACCTACTTTATCACATTCAGGGTTGTGAATAAAATTGTAACAGCAGTCATCGCAAAGGAGACGTTCAATTTCAGCAAATCCACTTTTTGAGTGGTGAATATTTAGTGGTCAGGAGCAGAATCAAATCTGTTGATTAGGGACAAATTGACAAAACAGTGGAGAAAAAAACTAGATGAGACATAGCTAATATTTTTGGTCGAGACAGCTGAATTTGATCAAACACAGGCTTTTTGAAGGTGCCTTTGAAATCCTATATGGAGATTTGAGGGACTATAGAGTGGAGCTTAAAAATGTTGGTGCTGCTTCTTCCTCCCAGGATGCAAAGTACCTGTTCCGCCTTTACATGGCTTTGCAACAGTACAGAGAGGCAGCTCGCACCGCCATCATCATCGCCAGAGAAGAGCAGTGTGCAGGTGCAAACATTCCCGTGGACTTCTCAAATGGAAATAGAACAAAAAAACCACGCAAGTTCCACCGTTTTTTTTTTTCTTTTTCTAAAGGGAATTACCGAAACGCCCATGACGTGCTGTTCAGCATGTACACCGAGCTGCAGGCCCAGAAGATTAAGATCCCGGCTGAGATGGCCACCAATCTGATGATTCTCCATTCATACCTGCTGGTCAAGGTCAGTGTCCAGCCAAGGGAAGTTTATCTACAGAGCACAAATGGTACACAAGGCATGTGTACGAAGCCGGTGTAGGTGGCTCTTTCCAAATTGCCCTTAGGAGTGAGTGGTAGTGTGTGGTTGGTTGTCTCTGTGTGGCCCTGCAATGGACTGGTGACCTGTCAGGGGGGATAATCTATAATCAATAGTCTATTTTCTTTATTAACTGTTACAGGGTGGCGGCTGCTACTGATTGGTCTTAGGTAGAACTGTCAATAATTTAAAAGCTGTTCACTGATAATACACAATATCGGTGTATCGGCCACATCAGCAGGTATGCCAGTTCGGTTTTTCTAAGCTTCTAAATGATGCGTTTGTGTTTTTTGTTCCGGTAGATCCACGTGAAGAGAGGGGACCATTTAAAGGGAGCGCGGATGCTCATTCGTGTCAGCAACAACATCAGCAAGTTTCCTGCGCGTGAGTCCGGAGGGGTCAGTTTGGCCTGAAACTCTGCAGGGTTTGCAGTCTGAACTTTAAAGAGTCTTGTGTGTGTTTGCGTGTGTGCGTGCAGATGTTGTCCCCATTTTGACGTCAGCAGTGATTGAATGCCACCGAGCTGGCCTGAAGAACTCAGCCTTCAGCTTCGCCGCCATGCTGATGAGACCGGAGTACCGAAACGAGATCGACGTCAAGTACAGGAAGAAGATCGAGGCTATGGTCAGGTGAGCGACCCCTGTTGATCGATGTCAAATCTAGCTTCCTCTTAAAACATCTCTGAGCCCTGTTTTGCGCTGTCTGCATTCCCCCACAGGCGTCCAGACACATCTGAGCTGGAGGAGGAAACCACTCCATGTCCCTTCTGTGGCTTCCAGCTGCCACAGAACGAGCTCCTGTGCATCTCCTGCAAGAACAACCTCCCCTACTGCATTGCCACGGTAACGGCACGCCTCCAGATGTGGAGTGGTAGTTTTCTTTGTTTTTTTTTATTTTTATTAAACTATGCTGTTCGTCAGGGTCGTCACATGCTGAAAGAAGACTGGTCCATATGTCCTCATTGTGAATTCCCAGCTCTCTACTCACAGTTCGTCCTGTAAGTACAACTTTATATCAAGGAGAAATTCAAGCTATCATCAATCATGCAAAAAAAGATCTGAGTAGATTTTTTTAATCTGTCCAAAAGAGGAACTGATTTAACCCTCTGGTGTTTTTTTTAAGACACTTCATTAGATCTTTCAGTAAAGAACAGTGGAGCATGAACGTTGGTCAGTGAGGGTGTAGAGGGCCCAGGAGGTGGAGGCAGAATAAGACTCAAGCTAGATTCAAACTAAAATGTCCCACCGTCACTAACAGCAGCAAACACGGGGCCACGCAGGCCAGCCCACCTGGAGTAACCACATGGTCCCAAAGGGGCTCACACCCTCCACTTAAAATAGGCTTCCTCTTTCTGAACCTTGTTGCAGGTTGCTGGAAACCGAGACGGTGTGTCCCATGTGCTCTGAGCATCTGAGCGCCACGCAGCTGAAGAAGATCTCCGACTGCTCCAAGCACCTGCAGACTAATGACGTGGACCAGTGACGGAGGCAGATCAAGTCTAAAATCGATTTAATTAAGTTCCGCAGTTAAGTTAAAGTTCATGTAATGGAGTCCCTCTCCCCTTTTTTTTTTGCATAGTTTTTGAATATTTACATCAATCTGTTTTCATATCTGTAAAAAACAAAACTGAAATGTTTCTTGTTATAATTGTGAATTTTTAATACAATCTTTTTTCTAAAAAAACTAACACGTTTTTGGATGGTAGTGTCCATTCCCACCCGTCAGATCTCCAACCGCCCGTTTGTCGTCTTAAAGGCTGCAGCGTAAACATGTCTGCTGTTTCCAACACCTTACATGAAGCAAAACGGTTCTGAGAAAACAGCGGTGCGAAGGGTGCAGCTTCAGGGCGTGTTGTCAGGGAAACGCAAAAATAAAGAGGAAACAAAACCCTGGTGTGACTTTTCTGTGATGGAAACTGCAAATGAAGATTATTTCCAGTTTTCTACTTTGACCTGTCTACAGATGATTTCTTATGAGGTAGGGGGGTGGCTTGAGAGGCCGTAACCATAGTAACCATCTCCAACTGGAATGTCAGTATCTTTTAAAGTAGGTGAGCTAATTGTGATATAAGTGCAAATACCTTTAGAAAGGCTTTAGCTCTCCTGATCTGGTTTAATCAAATGGATACCTACCTGATTCACAAGCTCTGCGCACGTGGCTGTGTTCTTCGTTTGGAAACAAAAAAAACACAAAAAACAAAAAAGCAGACAAACGCTCATGAGCAGCATATTTCTCTATTAGAAAAGTGAAATTTACATGTAAATAGTAGTTAACGGCTACTTGGTCGGGGTTACATTATTTACATCTGAAGGCTGAAGCAATGCACGTCACTCCTAATGCACAGACATGATAACAGGAAAAGGTTTGTTCAGTATGAAGACACCATTAGTTAAAGGGAAAGAAAAGACGTTTCTTAGCCAATAAACCGAATAAGCACAGATGGGTTATCTGTCACCCGTCTCTACTTTTGGGTGTTAACCTGATGAACTGACTAATGGTGTGTGTGTATGTGTATGTTTGGAGGCAGTCCAGCACAGAAAGGTCCTCCCCCGGTTCTGGGTCATTTCTTAGCTTTGCCTTTCCCCTTTCCTTTGCCTTTGCCGGAATCTTCCTTCTTCTCCTTGTTTGCCTCTTTAGTGGGTTTGGTCTTTTTCTGCTGCAGGGAGGAACAGGACACCCAGTTCATGCACAGAAAATGAAGAAAAGAGAAAAACCAAACCCACATGTGGCTGTGGTTTGTATGTGCTCACTTTGATCATTCCGTCGGTTTGCAGCCCCTCCGCTTCCTCCTCGGACGCCTGAGCCTCCAGGTCCACGTCTTCCCCTCCCAGCTCCGACTCCCCTCCGCCCCCGCGGCGGCCCTTCTTCACGGCTTGCAGGGAGTACGGTGTCAGGTGGACTTCTTTGTTGTACGCCCGCGTGAAGGCTGCCTTCACCTGCGAGGAGACCAGAGCCAAAGTTGGAGCGGATCAGCACGCGTTGGACGCGTACATGTTGTATCTGCACTTCACAGGCTTACCTTAGAGTCCAGTTTGGAGTAGGGGTCAGGCTGTCCCCCCCACACGCTGATTTCCATGATGCTGTCCACGTCCTCCCTGATGAGCTGGTAGTCGTCCAGCAGCCGGACGGCCTCGCCGGCGCCCTCGGCTCCGTGCCTCTGCAGGGGGCCCAGCAGCGCCTGCCGCAGGTGGTGCAGGTAGTCCAGGTTCAGCGCCTGTCTGCTGCCCAAAGTCCTGCAGGAGCACAGGGGGGGGGGGGGGGGGGGCGCTATGTCAGCGTTTTGTGTTTGATAAAAGTGAGTAAAGAAAATTGAAATAAAAAGAAACCCACTTTAAACTCATGTGCGAGGTCAGCTCCTGTAGGATGCGGGAGTGCTTATTGGCTGAGGAGTTTTTCCCCAGCCAGCTGGGGAAGACGGGGAACTGGGCCAAGTAGCCTCTCATCAGCTCGCCTGGCAGCACGCTGGCATAAATGGCCTAAAAAAACACACACACACACTGGCATGTGACACCCCCTCGTCGTAACCGAACGGATGGACTGGAATGTGGACGGCGTGATGAGCCCGGGTCCCGGTTCCCTGCTCCCGCCTTACCTGGGTGGGCAGCAGCGACCAGTTCTGGCCCGAGCGGATCCGTCTGTCCACCAGGTCGCCGTCTGAGATGGCGTCCGCCGTCTTACTGAGCAGCACCAGGTGAGCCTTCATATCCCCGCTGAGAGACACAAACAGGGGGGCGGATCAGCGCGCGTTAGCCCGGCCCGCGGGCGCCCTCTGAACCCGTGAGGAGCGCCCTCTGAACCCGTGAGGAGTGCCCCCCCCCCCGTCTCACCCCGCTGCTGCCGGACGGACGTGCGGGTAGTTCTCCTGCACGAACAGCGGCGCCAGCGAGTAGTCGTGGAAGAAGAGGTCGGACTTGTCGATGAGGCTCATGTTGGCCGTCTCGGCCCCCGAGGAGAAGACCCTCCGGCAGACGTCGAAGGGCCCCAGCTTGGTGTCCTTGCGGGCGTTGGCGGCGTCCGAGCGGCACTGCTCGTAGGTCATCACCTTGTCTTTGGCCGACCACATGCTCAGGTTGTGGATCACCTGCGGCGGCGACAGGCAGGGCGGTGAGAACCCCCCCCGCCACGACCAGCGGAGCACACCCGGCACCCGGCCCTCTTTACCTGTCGGACGTCCTGGTTGGACGCCAGGATGATCTCGTTGAGAGCCGGTGGGGGGATTTTGATCCCCTCCTTGTAGGCGATGGACATCATGGCTCCCTGAAAAAACAACAATTGAATTAGCTTTTTTTATTTCTTAATGCTAAAGATCAGCCTCCGTGCTGTGGAAAGGGGGGGGGGCGGTTGCACCTTGATCTGCTCCAGCCGCGGCCTCTGGAAGCGCAGGTCAAAGCAGTAGTTGGCCAGCGACCTGATCTTTGGGTGGTTGCGGTCGTTGCACATGCAGATGATGGGGACCTTGGTGTTTTTTATCAGGCCAATCATCTCCTGCAGGACGTGGAAAGCATTCCGTTAGAAAAAAAACCCTGTAGCCACTTTTTCTCTTCCATCTGAGACGAATGGCCCTTTATCGACCTGGATCCCGCCGCGGTCCTCGTTTCCGGCCATGCCGTCCACCTCGTCCATGATGAGGACGTGCTTGCTGCTGACCGTCTGCGACGTGCCTGCAACACCAACAGGGAGCTGACAGCCGGCTCTGCAAGTCATCCTTAAACAGCCGCCGCAGCTGCCACTTAGCTTTGGCGCGCTGGAGGCCAGAAGCGGGACAAGGCTGAGGGAGGCGGTCACCTTTGTAGAAGCCCTCGATGCTGGTGTTGTTCAGGGACTCGGACACCACCTCCTTCAGGCTATTCTTGCTGCGCGTGCAGCTGGCGTTCATCTCCACGTAGCTGAAGCCCAGCTCCTACCGGCCCAAAGCACCGTGAGCGTCGCCGTCTCCACGGGGACCGATAAATGTGCTGGCGTGCTTGAGTGTGTGTGTTCTGACCCACCTCGCAGACCAGCGCCGCCGTGGTGGTCTTTCCCACGCCGGGCGGGCCGGACAGCAGCGCCGCTTTGTGTCCCGAGCCGTCGTCCTTCCCTCCGAACTTCCCGAAGCGTGCTGCGGCGCGGCAGAGAGCAGCCGGTTAACAGCAGGTTCACCTTTTCTGAGTGTGTCCCGCCATAAAAAAAAAAAGAGGTGCTACCTGCTGGTTTGCCGCTGGTGCCGGCAGCGTGGTGTCGGTGCCAGTTCTGCAGCCAGCGGAGCAGCTTGTTGGCGCAGCTCTGGTCGCCTTGCTGGCCGATCACGGCCTTCAGCGACTGCGGCCGGTACTTGTCCACCCACAGCAGGGTGGCGGCCTCCCCCGCCGGCGCCGCAGCAGAGGAGGAGGAGGAAAGGCCCAGATCCCGCCGGGCCCTGGGAGCCGATTCTCTGCCGGACGGTGTGCCGCCGTCGCTGGCCTTGGAGCCCGGCTTTTGCGTCTGGCCGGTCTTGGACGGGCTGGGTGTGTGGGGGGACCTGGAGTTACCTTTGGAGGGGGATATGTTCTGGGCTTTGGGGGTGCCCTTTGACGCCCGGCCGGGGGGCGTCCTGGTCTTTGAAGCTTTGTTCTAAGTGATGAAAAAGGAGGAAAAGCAACAGAATGAATACATTTATGTTTGAACTTTTCCTCCCGAATTCTGTCTTCCCCTCACAAAGTAAAATAAGTCAGCTTAACAATGAACGTACTTTATCTCCACTCTTCACTTTTAATCTATTTAAAAAGTGGTTGTTTTATTTTGTTGAACTTATTTTTATTTATTTTCTCCTTGTGAAGTACTTTGAATTATCTTGTACACAAAATGTGCTTAAAGGCACTATTTCAATTTCACAATAAATGTGATCCATCACTTAGAAACCAGCCTCTCCACATTGACTTAAGGGGGAGGGGACGACTGACCTCAGCTTCTGCAGCAATCTCGTATTTGGACCTCTTCCCCGGTTTGGTTCTGATCAGCTGCAGCAGACCGTCTTCATCCAGGACGCTGGTGCCGAAGCTCTGCGCCTGAGCAGTGGGACAAATGAGGTGAAGCTGGACCGTTTCAGAGCACAATGCCTTCACAAGATAAATACAAGCATTAAAAAAATATAGAAATAAGGATATCAAAGCTAACTTCCTAATCACACATAATTCAACTAGTTTGGATCACTTCTTGTTTTTTTGTCGTTTGTTTTTTAAACTCGGACAGGCCGGTCACCTTCTCCAGCTTTGACACTCCGCTGTCTCGGCCCTGCACCAGGTAGGTGGTCTTCTTGCTGACGTTACCCGTCACCTTGCCTCCGTAGCGCTCGATCAGTGTTTTGGCGTCATCTCGCTCCATGGACTCCAGGACTCCGGTCAGCACAAAGACGCAGCCCTCCAAGCAGTTGTCTGCACCCTGAGGGAACAAAAACAGCAAAAAGACAAAGAAAACAGACTAACATGTAAGTCCAAAATGGCAGACAAACCCAATAATAAACCTGAAGAAGTCCATCCCATCGATCCATCATCAATACCGCTTATTCCCTGATGGGGTCGCGGGGGGAACTGGAGCCTATCCCAGTGGTCAACGGGCGAGAGGCAGGGTACACCCTGGACAGTCCGCCAGTCCATCGCAGGGCCACACATAGGACATACAGGGCAAACAACCACTCACACTCGCATTCACTCCTAAGGGCAATTTCCCCCAATCTCCAATCAACCTAACATGCAGGTTTTTGGACTGTGGGAGGAAGCCGGAGAACCCGGAGAGAACCCACGCAGACACAGGGAGAACATGCAAACTCCACCCAGAAGGGTCCTGGTTCCCCCGGGATTCGAACTCAGAACCCTCTTGCTGGGAGGCGACAGTGCTAACCACCACACCACCGTGCCGCCCCCTGAAGAAGTCTTTGATTACAAATCATCCCCCCAATTAAGTGAAATCTCAGTTTTCCTTTGGTCTCGTTTAAACACACCTTTGGGATCTCCTTGGATCCCAGAGCTCGGGGTCCGTCCCGGTTGAGGTAGTTCCTGTAGGCTGCAGAGTTTCCCTTCTTCTTCTCGGCGTCTTCTGGACTTGTGCTCGTGCTCTGGTGGAGGGAGGAAGGAGGACACTGAGCTTTGCGTGGCGCTGACCTCCTGCTGCCTCCCCTAACGGTGTCCGGCTCACCTCGGGTTTCTTGGGGGACGTTCTGAGCCCCGCCGGAGTGGTCCCGGCTTTGGGGGTGAACTTCTTGTCCGGCCCCGACGAAGTCACGGGCTCCTTCTTGGGGGACGATTTCACGCTGGTGGGCGTTTTGCTTTTCGGCTCCCCATCCCTCAGCTCCTCCCTTTTCTTCATCATGGCGAGCTTGGAGCTGGTTTTGGCCGGTGGGGGGCTGCTTTTGGGCGACGGGCCGACCACGTCGTCTGGCACGCTGCGGCTGTTTGATGAGCTGCTGGCGCTGCTCTTTTGGGGGCTCCTGGGCAGGTCTCGCTTTTCCTCTGAGCTTTTGCGAGCCTGGGTGAGGATACAGACAAAAACATATACATGCGTTTAGGAAAAAAAAACAAGAGCTGTGGAAAGTACCCCCACGCTTGCACGGCTCTTTACCTTCTTGGCCTGAGGCTCAGCATCAAGCATGGCCAGCGTTTTGGCGAACGCCGCGTCCTCGTGGACTTGTTTCTCCAGCTGACAAAATGAGAGCAAAAACAAAGGGGAAAAAAAAGAGAGAGAAAAGCGTTCAAATGACTGAATCATCGTTTGGGAGTGAAAAGAACAGGATGAACATCTATAATGTGAAATGCACTTTGTTCTTGGGGTGTCGGTTAGCAGAAAAAGAACTAAACTAATTTGAAGTTGCACACAAGTGCACAAAGTTGGTTGAGGGAGTTTGGTGAAAACTGGCCTTCAGAGGGAGACCGATTAGCTTTCTACTGTTCAGATGAGATACCTTATCAAAGGTCCGATTTAAAGAAGCCGGCATGCCTTCTCTATCATTTGTTACTGCAACCGCTACTTGACACTTATGATGCTGAGGCTGCTATTTCTCAGCTGAACTTAACCTAAAATTACTGCCGAGTCCCCTTTCGTCATTAAAAATATGACTTTCTTCCTCTTAAATCGGTTTCTTTGCTTATTATTACTCCGATTACTCTTCGTATCCTCGATCTCATTCAGCTTATTTCAGTTCAAATAATGAAATGTCAATCTCTTTTGTGTGAAAAGAAAAAAGCGAACTGGGGATAAGAAATGAAAGACACCATACCTCCATATCTTCCTCCATCTGCAGCTGGCGGGCGATTTCCTCGTCACTTATCAGGTCATTGGGGTCCTGAGTTGGCTGAGAAGCAGAATTATTTTTTTTTTACAGATGAAAAACTTCCAGTAAAACAAGTGATGAGTGGAGGAGCATAAAAAAATCTGTGTCATCACTTGGACAGAGGGGGAATAGAGGTGAAGGCGTGCACTCACTGCCTTTCGCTTGGCGCTCGCCACTAGCTTCTTGTCCGAGCGGTGAATGGTCCCGCTCCCGAAGTAGTCCATCACAGAGGTGGGAGTTTGTTTGGGTTGAGGGGGCGGTGCCGACTTGGGGGTCACGGGAGCAGCGGGGCTCTTCACACCAGCTTTTCCCTGGCTGGAAGATGGCCTGATGGGTGACTTCATCCCTGCGTCGGCTGCTGGACGAGAACCGTCTGGGTTTGCTTTTGTGCTCTTGGCGTTCTGTTTGGGTTTGGGGACTTTCTTCAAGGACTGAAAATTGTCGCTGTCCGAGTCTGCAAACAGAGGAGAACCACTTTTCTAAATCAAAAGCGAGCTTGGTGTTTACAATGGTACGTTTCTTTTGCTTTTTATCATTATAAAATTAAGCAGTACTTTGGGATCATCACCTGTTTCTGAAACATAACGCACAGGATCCTTCTTAGCAGGCGGCTCCGCTTTGCTGTTCGCTGCTTTGTCTTTGGAGGACTTGCTGAACTTTACTGCTGGCTCCTTCTCCTCCGAGTCCGAGTCTGAACGGCACAAAAGTCCAATAACTTGTAGCAAAGACAGCTTATACCAGAACAACACCACTGGAACTGGAGGGGAATTGAATGGGCATCTGTTCCCATGATTCTGTCCGAATGTGACTTACCTGACACGATGACGGCGTGCTTCTTTCGTTTTTTGCCACCATCCTGGCGCAGCTCCCCTGCTTTGGAGCTTTTGGCCTAAAAAACATAAACCAATGAGCAGCAAGCGAGCAAAAGAGATCACGTGAAAAGACGGATGACAGCAGAAGACACCTGCTTGCCTTGGTGGTCTGTTTCTTTTTCACTTCCTCGTCTGAGGACTTCTGGGAGGGAGTTTTCTTCTTCTTGTTCTTGCCGTCGTCTGCTTTGGCGTTTCCATTTGGGGCTGGTTTCTGCACCGCGGGCTTTGCTGATGTCGGTGCAAAGAACCGCCTAATATCCTGCGCACACAAACACGCACAAACATGAGTTTAGTCTGGGAGTGGACTGCGTCCCTCACCAGCCTGCACGCAAACGGACACCATTACAGTCCGACGCTTTCACTGAAAACTTTCTCTCTTTACTACCAAATACCATACGCGTTCTAGCTCCAAATCGAGCGTGTTGTTTCTCCTTCACTTTATACAACAAGTGCACAAGTTTATCCTTCTTAGCTGCAGCTAACGCCGCCCAACGTCCAAAACTCTGCGAACGCGCTTATTGTCCGTCCCTCTAAACTTTTATCATATTTCCACATGCACTGCTTTGTATATTTATATATTTAAATATCAACGTACCATTTTAAACGCGTTTTCCGGCAATGTTATCGAGGGCTTGTTATCAGAAAAGTATGAAAATGCTCCAACTGCTTGGCGCGAAGAGAATCCCGTGCGGTCGCTAGGAGATGACGCGCCCGTAGCTGTTCCGCGTGCGTCAGTGCGTCATCAGCGGTACGTTTATTCTTCTTTCTTTTCGTTTGATTTATTTTTTTATATTTGTATGAAGAGCGAACGATGAAACAGTTGATGATGCTCAATTGTTAACGAACACAACAGAGTTCCCAAATGTTCAAAATGTAAGTTTTATATCTAAAACAGCAGGTTGGATTTATGATGGAGCTTTATTGGTATAAGTTTGAACAACACTGGAACATATGCTGTTTTACAGTAAGATGTCCAGAGTGGAAATTGGTATGAAAAGTACTTAACTGACTTGAAAGGTATGCCAAAACCAAGTAGAAATCAAATTAGTTTTGGATTATGGAAATAAAGACTTTGCTGAGATAACCTACAATGACTGCGAAACACAATAGAGCATTCAATCAAAACTTCACAGGAGTAAAAATAGACACAAAAAAAAATAAATAATAAGCTTCAATAAATAAAGAAATTTGTATTATATAGAATCCAATTAAATATGACTAATTTCTGATCTGATTTGAAAAAGGTACAAAGATTTTCTTTTTCAAATACATAAATTAAGCAGAAGAATGTAGAAATCAATAGAATAGAAATAGTCTTAGGGATAAGATAATAAAGCCTGATTTTTAATCTTTCTAATCTACTTCTTATACATGTACATTCACAAGGTTATTCATCCAAAATAAATTGTATATAAATTCCTCAGGTTCATTATAGGGTTTCTTAAATTCAACACTATATGCTGTTTTTATAACAGGAGAAAAATGATATAACTGGAAAAAATAAAGGACTCACCACCATTGAGTTTGTAGTGTTTATAATGGCTTTAAAACAGCTATTTGCTGGCCGTCACTGTTCTTTTTTAAGGACCAGCTCACCACTGGACTCCAGTTAAACTCTGTAAGATTTTATTAGCGTCCTAAGAATGTGTCTCAGCATCACAAAACATCCTTTTGATTTATAGATTGCATATTTCTTGGAGATTTCAAGAAACACTTTGTCTCAGCTCTTTTGTAGTATCACACATTTCCATTTGTTTGAATATTCTGCTCTTTTTGCCCTCGGTATCGTCACAGCCGGGTGATTGCTCACATTTTACTGAATGCTGTCTGATTAAGGCCCCAAGGTTCAAACAAAAGTGTTCTGTTACTTTCTTGGAATGTTGAGGAAGTCTATTCCCAACATGACCCATGATCAGCCGTTTTGCTCCTGTTGCATGTCACTACTATTGGCTAAGCACAAAGATTCCAAATGTAGATTTTTCATTTGTACACTGTTAAAACGTGCATGACAGCTCACCTGCTGATCAGTGTACAGCGCATCAGTCTCTTACAAAAACCACCCAATAAAAACAGAGCTGGTGACTTGGAAAAAGATGGTTGCTTTATTGGTCAAAACAGGATTTTATTCAACTTCTGTCTCCACCACAGTGGTCTTCTCACTGACGTAGATGCCATCCAGGAACTTCCTGATGTCCTTCTTCCTGACGGTGGTGGCCTGTTGGATCAATGCCGCTACAAGGAAAAAGGAAAGAAGAATGAGGACAGAGACCCAGTGTCATGTGAGAGGGAGGCGGTTGCCATGCCACAGCATGACCCACTGCCAGCGTAAGACCACAATTTGGTCAAAAAGAGGAAAATAGGGCAAGACATTGTGAAGACAGAAGCGTTGGTTAGTAATCAGAAGAAAAAAGTGAAGTTATGGAAAAAACAAATCAGCAGCCAATAAGAAGGCGAAGCAACAAACCAACTTCAATCGCATTCGTTCTTCCCCTAAAGTTATTCCCATGAGCTCAGGCATTTGATGTGTATTAGAAAGAAAAGAAAGTGTGCAAACTAAAACAAAGTATCAGATATGCTACTGTTGATCTGCTTCGCGGTTCTTTGGGGATAAGCTGACGTTTCAGGCAAAATGAGACCCCCACCCCGGCCACATAATTCTCCCTTTATGACCTGTGGAAATGCACACGAGCTGCCCAGCCAGATCAAACTCTTTAGAGCAACCCGTGTGAAATGAGGAGAAAACTTTTCAATTCAGAAAGCACCAAAGCACCGCGTGAAGAGAAGCGGAAAAGAAAACAAAGCGCAGGACGAGCAGGCGGCTTCGACGGCATCATCTAACCTCTACAAGTGCAGATGGAACTTTTACTGCTCTGGTTCCACTACTGTTCCCTTCTCAGACACGTAAATGCCGTCCAAGAACTTTCTGATATCCTTATTTTTGACTGTGGTGGCCTGTTGGATCAGAGCAGCTGGAAAAGAGGAGTTGATCGGTCAGAACAGAGTTTACAGCAGTATGGACGTCACACAAAGCCTCTCTGAGGTCATGCCGACGCTACCCAGAGAAACCGACCAAACATGGCTCAAACTTAGCTGAAAGAGAAACATACAAACACGATGGGGCAGGGGCATGGGGCCGCTGTCTGGTTTCAAGGATGGGTCTTAACATTATTGGTATATTCATCATGATGTTATGCAAGAAAACATAAGTTCTTTAAATATTTTTTTTTCTTTTTATTTTATTCAGAGAAAAAAGGTGCTGAAACATACCTGAGTTCGACACCAGCTCGATGTCGTTGCCCTCCAGGACCAGCTCGTCTTTCTGGGCAGCAGAGACTGAACACATCACACCTAAAAGCGCAGATGGAGCACTCTGCTTTACTGAGTTTACACATTTAATACGAGGATGGAGCAAAATGTCACATCTACAACAACATTTGAGGAATTTACAAACAGGGCAGATCATTGCATTTCTTTTTTATCCAGGCTCCATCTGCTTTAACTGCTCAGTTTGTTCGAGGAAAATTAAGCCTTTCTATTTGCCCCTAAAACACACAGCAACATTGTGTCCAGTGGAAAAACTCTTACAACAAGCTGCTCCAAAAACTTCCTATGAAAATATATGATTGTGTCAAGTTCTCAAAACAGCCAAACTCCACAAAGTCTTCACCCCTTTAGGATAAATGGGAAAAAAAAACAAACAAACCCTACCATTTCTTTATCTTTCGTTTCTACTTCAATCGCAGCTGACCGAACCGTCGGGGGAATTTCATGCTTAGGTTGACACAGACAACATGGGAATGGCAAGTCCCAGAAAGCCAGCCGTCATCTTTTAACCTGGTACTGAACCTGGTGTTGCTTTTCAGCTTCATAACAGGGCCTATCTGTCAACCGTCCTCTAAAAGACAAACTGAGGTTGCTTTCCTCTCCTCAACTGGAGCTTAGTCAGTTGGGTGCAGCATCTTAGAGGGGAACAGAGCTTCATCTGCACATGGTGCAGCACGATGTCTGACAGCGTTATTTCTTTGGAAGTGATGACCTAATGTTGTCCTGTCCTTAGTCCAGCTACCCTCATGTGGTCTTTTCCCCTTTATTCTGTCCCTGGCTGATGGATTGGTAGCTCATAACATACGCCGTGGTCAATCACGACTGTTTGCTTTCAAGTGAGTGATGTTTTTCTCCACAATGTGCAGCAGACTCACCGGGCCTCATTCTGACACGACGGATGTACTTCTCTCCCAGGAAGTTCCTGATCTCCACCAGAGTTCCAGTCTCCTGAATCACCACGTTGATGGGGAAATGAGCGTACACGGAGCGCATTTTATACCGGAAACCCTGCAGTCACAGGCAGACGGGAGAGGGTCAGAGCTCAGCAGGCAGAGCCAACAGAAAACACTGTACCCCAACAACAAAGGAATCAGCCACACAAATCTGCTAACCCCACCACAACGGATAATCCATTCCACTAAGCAGCAGACAAAAAAAAAAAAAAAAAAGGTAGTGCGAGACTCACCAGAGTGACACCCTTGATCATGTTCTGGACGTGGCTGCAGATGGTGCGGACTGTGGCCAGCTCCTTCCTGTTTCCCCACCATTTGTCCACACGAAGCTGAAGAAGACAGCGCCATGATTAGGATAAACATCAAACACCTATTACAGAACATAGTCCTCTTTTCTGTCAGGTCAACATGGACGAAATCATACAACTATTTGAGTTTGTGATGCGTCTAAATTACTCCACACTCATATCTCACGCAATACATCCCCCCCTTTGAGAAAACGATCGCTTCTTTAGCTAAAACAGGGCACCGAGTAGCTTTGTTTCTACAGAGGGCAGCTTCACGCGAACATTGGAAAACAAATCACCGCAGACAGATCGCTTCGAACTACATGTTAACGACAGATCTCACAGTTACTTCTACAGAGGTTTACAGGATTCTGGTAATCTAGTTCAGTTTATACACAAGGTGCATTTCCAGAAAACTAGAGTTCGTAGTACCATTTCAGGGATATACACAGTTACAGCTAAACTTTAGAAAGTTCAAACTGAGAAAGTCTCAAGGCCATTTGAACTTAATGGAGCACATATGTTCAGAATTATATCAATCTACACCCACATGTTATAAATAGGATGCTCGATTTAATTTAGTTTTCTTGGGATTAATGTGGCTACAGGTATAAATTCAGTTGGGTTATTTGTTTAGGTTGACAGCTGTACATTTCACAGCATCTTCCTCCACATCCTTACCTTCTTCTGTTTGTTGCCCAGCAGGCTGAGCTCCAGGTTGATGTGGTTGAACTCCCTGGTGAGCTTCCCACGGGGCCCCTTCACGATCACCGTTCGCCCCTTTAACCTCACCTCGACTGTAACACAACGAGGAGGAAAAAGGCGTGATTACCCACTCTGCGCGAGTTTAAACCCACAGTTTTCAACTACTTCCACATAAAAGCACAACTCTCACCATTGTCGGGGAGGTCGACAGTTTGACTGCTGAGAATGGTCTTCATTCTACAAGAAAATAATCAGTTTCATCAGGATTTTTACCGTGCCAGCGTTATCATGAGTTACAATTACTATATGTCCCTGATGAGTTGTTCAAGATAATATTCACTCGATTCTACGTTTAAGTTTACAGAAATTTACATTTATGGAATCAACTTTAAGACACTTAAGAGTACATAAAAACTTGAGATTTAAGCCACGGCGGGCAGCCATATTGCACAGGACTAACGTTATCAACCATGCTAACATGACGGCACAGCTACGCGTCTCGACACTACACTTTGTGTTTTGTATGATTAACGTGTGTTAAAATCAGACATGGGCGATAAGAACGCCGCCTTTAAATTTAACACTCTTGAATCGGCTGTGGACGTTAGCATAAATGGAGCACTAGGCCTTAGTCAAGCAATATGTTGAAAGACTACTGCCGTATCTCAACACAAATGTAAAATACTGCTATAATATAATTGGTAACGTTGTGTAGACCACTATTTGTGCTCGATTACTCAAAACTGGATGAAAAGCGTGTTTAATTAACGCAGATTAGGTTAGATGAAATTCTTGGTACAATTTCGAAGCTATCCTCACCTCGCCGGTAGCAGAGGAAAGGAAGAAGAAGGGACGTCACCACGCAAATGTAGAGCACGTACGTTACGTCATCAGACAACATGTAACAATCGTTGCGCTTGTTTAACGCATGCGGTTTAGCGTAAATCTCGTTAACATTTTAGGTAATGAGAAAAAAAGATTGCGTCTTCAAAGATGGAATATTCAGAAAAAACATAAGCTTAAGAAGTTTTAATTTGTCACGTTCTGTTTTCATTTGGCGGTGCTTTTAAGTGCTATCGTACAATCGGAAATTTAGCTGGCCGAATGCAAGACACAACGTCCAGAAAGACATTTTTTAATTGTGACTGATTATTTAAAAATGCAGCAAATCTTTTAAAAATTACGTACCTAGAGATGCCTTTCTATCTATGCATAAACGGAAGAAACCCGAGATTCTCCGTCGTTGAACCTTTTGCCGTTAGAACGGGAACGCAACACAAGACTAAAGCAGCTGCGCACCGATGAAGCCAATGACAGCCGCCCGCTAGCTAAAGTCATGGCGCTGCTTAAACAGAGTTGCTGTGTAGCCGGTCGTTTTTCCACAAACCACCTATGGCTGAGTCCCAGGAACATTCCACATGTGAGTATTTCACTTCCCTGTCGTAGTAACTTTGACACTTTTAATCTCGTTGTTTGTTCATTAAGTGCTGCCTTCAGTTACGAAGCCGGGTCACGGGCCTGATTACCAGCAGCCTGTGTTGCTCATATGTTTTGTAACTCGGCTGTGGGGACTCTTACAGCTTGTTCGCAAAGTCGAGCGGTAAAAACCATGGCAAGGTCTCGCATGTTTCGCATGTTTCGAAACAGACGGACTAACCGCTGCTGTTTATCTGCAGGTTTACACGAGCGGTTTGACTACCGCGGCAAAATCCTCTCCAGATCGGGCTGACAGGAAGAAGGAGCTTCTGAGCGAAGACGGGCCGGATCTGCAGGACTTTATTTCAGGGGAATTGTCGGAGAAAAGCAAGTGGGAAGAGTACAAAGGCACCCTGAAGAGACAGAAGGGAGAGAGGTACTCCAGCTCTGACAAGTGGAGAGCAGAAAGCAGGGGGTTCTAATTCCATAAGGAGGACGGTGGTGTGTTATCAGATGGGTTCAAAGACCAGGCTGCTGTGCTGAATCAGCCTGAATGCTAAGTTTCAAGTCAAACTACTGATTTCCCAGTTCGCCCTTGCTTTAGGATACACTTAGTTTCCCCCCCTGAGTTAATCAGCTATTGCCACTTCCATAAAGTAAACATCCAGAATTGTCCTTTTGGTGGAAAATGACCCAATCTAGAAGTAATGTTTGATGGCTGTTGTCCCAGACCAAACTGTGGTTTCTATCCCAGAGCTGATTTGAAGCCAAGGCTAGATGATATGTAAATATGTTGTATGGGTTTCATTCAGTTCCTGAGATCTTTTACTATCAAATAAGTGGTATTATAATAGAGTGCATAACTGTGTCTTGGTCATGTTGATAATTTCTTCCAACGATGTGTGTTATTAAGACCAATCTTGCCATTTTGAAAATGAGGCACACCTTTCACCCACGCCACCCACTCCCACTTTTAAAACAATAGTCAGAGAGTCACTTTTTCTGCTGTTACTTTAGACTGAGGCTTCCTCCATGGCTGAAGACCGAGATCCCAATTGGAAAGAACTTCAACAGGTTGAAGAACACACTGCGAGACCTCAACTTGCACACGGTGAGTGTCCTGCCTCTGACCTTTCCCGAGTTCCCAGTAGAGAATCTCATGAAGATGCTAAAGAAAGAGCCACAGCAGCAAACTTTCCAATAAACGCAACCATTGTAGACGTTTAAAACTCATAGATGTAGCTTCCATTTGGAAGACGGGAAAAAGTTTAGTTGCTTTCACTCCTGAACATGCAAGGCTTTGAAATGACCGTTTATGGTGCTGACAGTGCCTCTGTATTTTTTCTCAGGTGTGTGAGGAGGCCAGATGTCCAAACATTGGAGAATGTTGGGGCGGAGGGGAGTACGCCACGGCGACAGCCACCATCATGGTGGGTTCTAACACCACCACCTCCGACAGCCTCCGATCGGTAGGAACTGACGCACCTCAAATGTCGTTCTCTCTCTCTATGCAGCTGATGGGAGACACCTGCACCCGCGGTTGCAGGTTCTGCTCGGTGAAGACGGCCCGCCGGCCCCCGCCTCTGGACCAAGACGAGCCCTACAACACGGCCAAGGCCATCGCCGCCTGGGGGCTGGACTATGTCGTTCTGACCTCGGTTGACAGAGATGGTAAAGCTTTCCAGCCTCTGGCCTTCAGAACTTTGGCCAACTTTTGTTTTATTACCGGCTCCTAATTGTCCCGTTTCTGCTCAGATATCCCCGACGGAGGGGCGTCGCACTTTGCGAAGACCGTTTCGAATCTGAAGGAAAGGTAAGTGGTGGGGTGTTTTTTGTTTTTCTCGGCATGCGCGGGGCAGTTAAAGCGAGCCCCTCTCGTCTTCCCCCAGAAACCCTCAGATCCTGGTGGAATGTCTCACCCCGGATTTTCGCGGCGACCTGGAGGCCGTGGCCGTGATCGCCCTGTCGGGGTTGGACGTTTACGCCCACAATGTGGAGACGGTGCGGGAGCTGCAGAGGTAATCGCGCTTAGGGCGCATCGTACCTGCTTTTCCCCCCAATTCTCAGTATTGCCAGCCTCGCTTTGGGTTTCCACTTTTAAGCCAACTTCTCCAGTATCGACAGCAGGTGGCGTCTTAGGTCCCCACCTAGTTTCCCATGTCCTTTTTAGTCAGTCACGGTGTCTGTTTGCAGGCACGTCCGCGACCCCAGAGCAAACTTTGACCAGTCCCTGAGTGTCCTGAAACACGCCAAGAAGGTCCAACCCAACGTGCTCACCAAGACCTCCATCATGCTGGGGCTCGGGGAGTCGGATCAACAGATAATGGACACTCTGACGGGTGCGTACACGCCACGGTGGCACACACACACACACACACACACACACACACACTGCGGTCTCCATCAGCGTATTGTGACGTGGCTCTCGTGTTGATGCGGCAGAGCTGCGGGAGGCCGGAGTGGACTGTCTAACGCTTGGCCAGTACATGCAGCCCACCAAACGCCACCTAAAGGTGAGGCGCCCCACGAGCAGGCCAAATGAGCAGCTTTTGGTAGGTGCAGGGACCTTAAGATGACTTGTGTGTTGGGTTTAGGTGGAGGAATACGTCACCCCTGAGAGGTTCGCTCACTGGGAGAAAGTTGGGAACGAAATGGGTTTCATCTACACGGCCAGCGGGCCTCTGGTCCGGTCCTCCTACAAAGCAGGTGAGCTGTGGCCATCTTATATTTCACACAGCTATTTGTTTTTTGAGCTGAAAAGTCAAATTTCAAACAAAAAAAGTTACCTTCTAACCTCTAGCTCAACACGACTGAGCTTTAAATCAGAGAATTTGACAACGTCCATGAAGAAAAGCATCAGTTAGTAGATCAGTTTATGAAGGAGTTTTTCTTGAGACTATTTTTTTAAGACAGGAAGTTTACAGTTCTGTGGAGGAAATGAACAGCTATTAAAATGGGTATTTATTTATTATTCAAACTACTTGGTAAATCGCAGACTGACCCTAGACATAATTAACTAAAGCACCCAGATCATTTGCTCGGTTAAATCCAGGAGGAGACTTTCTGGTAAAAACGATTATGTAAAATTCAAAACCGATAGGGATTAATCCTTTTCTCTTTTTGGGTCTTTACAGGCGAGTTCTTCTTGAAGAATCTGCTTAAAAAGAGAAAAGCAGAAGCCACAATAGCAGAGTGAAAAGCTTCCGGAAGCTTTTTTAAAAACAAAACTTCTACCAACCTGCAACTATAAAAAGACAGAGACAAAACACGCTTAGTCCACGGTCACAATAACCCGTCGCTTGCACCCTTAGCGCAGGAAATTATAACAAAAAAACATAATCCAGTAAATTAAGACATTGTGCAGCATAAAAGCTCGAAGATGATGTTCTCAGGTCCAGCTGTTACAGCTGTTCAGTGAGGTTGACCTCAGAAGCAGCTGCAGAGGCGCTTGTACGCAGACCTGGTCTTTGTAACAATGTCAGGACAAAATACGACTTGAAAGGGAGAAGAAGCTGTAGCTTTTATTCTGGGCTCCTCGGGGGGCTCATAAATCACCACTACCCCCCACAGCTGGACTACAGGTAGAAAGCTTCCAAAGCGTCCTCCAACGAGTTTTGTTTGTGGGGCTATGATGCCTTACTCCAGATTTTAATGAAGCAGAACTTGTTTGTTTTATTTGTTTAGCGTGTGAGACCGAGAAGGGAAGTTCTGCGTCTGATGTATAAAAAACAAAGCTTTTTGTTTTCAGGGCTCTGAAACTGCCCTTTTTAAATAGACTCTTTCCTGTCAGTTGGTCAAAAAAAAAAGCCCACTCATCATTTGAAAAGACGAGGTTTGAATTGAGTTTTGAGAGGTTCCAACAGATGTGTCGCTTCCAACCCTGATCAGCGAAAGAAAAGCAATTTATGAAGTGTATATTTGTATTTAAAGAATAAAAATCCTTCAGTCTGCATTTAAAGTTTGTCACAGTTGTGTTTTCCTTTCCAACGTCCCTTTAAATGATCGGCAACACAGTTTAGACGCACATCACATTTTATTGCTTTGGCCCTTCTGGTAGAACACTGACTAACATACAGCAAGATTATTTATAATAAAATAAAATGGTATAAAATTTTTCAGGATAAAACCCCATTTGATTAACAGAGTGTAAGAAAATAGTCCCATTCTGGGTGTTTCTTTCCAGCAGACGGGTATCTGAAAAGTTTGCAGGTTTTACAGCAAATGATGTCAAAAGTTAACAGTGCGTATGGAATGGTTTACATGATGCTCCACTCCTGACTTCCAGCCCACAGCGGTGAGCAGCTGGCCGTCGGGCGGGGCTCCTTTGATCAGTGGATGTGCACCAACAGAAGGACGGGTCCCGCCCCTCTGCCACTGAAATGAAAGGCTGAGAGAGGAATGTGGGGTGGGGGTGGGGGGGGGGTGCAGTCGGCTCTAAGCTTTCGTCTTCTTGGAGGGAGGTTCAGGTCCAGTGATGCGGGGACAGGCGGCTGCTGGAGTGTAGGGGATTCGTGTTGATGTCACCTTTTTCCCGATGGTCTCGATCTGCAGCCAAAGAGAGCCGGTCACTTTTCTGTCCTCCGCTCCTTTAGACTAAAGGAAAGGAGTCATGTTTTTTTCTTCTGCTCACCTGGAAGCCGATGCACTGGAGCTGAGCGTGGAGGTGGTCCAGAACTCTGCGACCGTCGAATATGAAGGCTGGCTTCAGCATTTTCTTGTAGATTTTGTCATAGTCCAGTTCCTAATATGAGCGCAAGGTTAAAGTTCGCACTTTCTGTTAGGAAAAGAAACTAATGAGGAGGTGGACTGGCGAGTCTCTGACCTTAAACATGTCCCACTCGGTGCAGATGACCAGCGCGTGAGCACTCTGGCAGGCCTCGTAGGGATCTGAGGTTATGGTCACCAGCTCCGACACTGAGGAAAGGACAGAAACAAGCATTTTACTCTGGGTACCGATCTTTTTCCTTCCACAATTCACAGATACCAAGTGGCTGTTTGAGCCAAACAATGTTTAATGACACACTCCACAAAGTTTAAATGGTTTAAAACGCGTTTTCATTCTATAACTCTCTCACATCTCACAGGCTATTCAGCAATTCATTCCTTTGTTCAGGCGACCCTGCCACGCTGTATCTTCTATGCTGCCACATAATCAGCTGGATTTCATGCTGTACGGATCTTAAAAAGAACCCTTTTAAAACCATATTGGGGGGATTCAGTCCATCTGAGAAGGTAAACATCATTATTTAACATAAGAAGCAGCTCAGGGCCAGGCTATTTATCAAAGCTGTAAATGCAGGATTTTCTCTAAATGACTCAGAAGTTGTTTTGAGAATCTAAATAACAAACAGACAGATATCCAAGTGGAACATTTTATAACTGTGTATCAGTCACTTGCGGTCTATTACTAGACCTCGAGCTAATAGTTAACGGGACACTATCTGATCACACACCTTTCACTATTTTCTTTATAGGAATGAATACAAAAGTTCACCACGCCTTTCTTTTTTTTGCCATCTTCAGCTTAAGCCATTTTTCAATAAATTCTGAAAGGAATGAGTGGCTAAAAACTTCTGCATTGGCTTCATGTCTGGATGGGGATGAATTGGCCTGTCTAATGCGATTCTAAGCTCAGGCCCCGTAGTTTTGATCCTCTTATGAAACACAGTGATAAATTAAATCAAGTCTTAATCTTGAAAACGTGAAACCATTCCTCAGTCCAGAGACCAGGTGAAAGGCAGCCCTCTCTTTGTTTCAGGACTGAGTTATGTAACCTCTCACAGAGCGGCCCCTTTTCATACCTTATTCAAACACTTTATGTTCATAGAGAACCTTCTTTGAAACTATATGCTTTTATTTATTTATATATATTTTTTTGTACCCTATATGCTATATGTTGTTAAAGCAAAGCTTCAGGTTTGAGCATCTTAAATCATGAGTTAGTAACAAAGTTAAACCAGTGAGTTGCACTGACTTTTAGCTGTTGCGTCAGACACGGGGCTGCAGTGAACTTGAACACACACACACCTCTTTCTGGGTTGTCCTCAGAGATGCTGGGCTGGGAGAGATCATGAATGATTTGCTCTTTCAAGACTTTTGGGTCATAGATGAAAAGCTTGGCTCCCTCGTCCATCAGGTACTTTGATATGTATATACTGGACGACTCCCTGTGGTTGCGAAACAGACAAACATCAGTCAACACTAAACAGGGTCAGGGTTCATGGCTGTGCGTTGTTGACACGAGTCCTCGTGCAGTAAAGGGATCAGCAGTGACTCTGCAAGTTTTTACAAAAAGGTTGCACACGGCCGGGTTAAGAGGCTATTTGAGGCTTTTATGTCTACACCGACAGACCAACAAAGTTGGAAAAAGTGACAAGAAATGGACTGAGGAGGCCCACCTCGTGTCACCGGTGTCCTTTTTGAAAGAAAAGCCCAGCAGAGCGATCTTCTTCCCGGTAACGGTGTTGAAGAGAGAGTCGATGATCCTGCAGGCAAAGCGCTTCCTCTGGTACTCATTCATGTCGATGACCTGAGGAGAGTCAGATCCAGGAGGGACCAATGAGGGGCTGGTCATGAACGGGGAGCCGAAGGCTCCAGGTGGCCGCCGCTCTGCCTGGTTCTCACCTGCTGCCAGTAGGAAGCCACCTCGGGCAGGTTGAGGGCCTCGCACAGATACACCAGATTGAGCACGTCTTTCTGGAAGCAGCTCCCACCAAAACCTGGCCAGACACGACCAATCTGCTGTCAGTATGCCAGACACGCAGGAAACATCACGCGTTTTGTGGGGAAGGGGGGTTCTTACCAACGCTGGCTTTGAGGAACTTGCTGCCAATTCGCTGGTCCATACCGATGGCCTTGGCCACCTCCTCCACGTCGGCGCCGGTGGCCTCGCAGAGGGCGCTGATGCTGTTGATGCTGCTGATCCGCTGAGCCAGGAACGCATTGGCCGCCTGCAAACACCAGACCACTTGTATTATTTCATGACCATCGCGTACGAAAAATCTGAAAGCGCACAAAAAGCGACACCTGCTCTAAGCTGTGACCAAAAATAACAAACAAAAGAAAGGGGGAAAAAAAATAAAAACATGGTGAAAACATGTTTTAAAACTTGTGTGCTGTTTTATCTTAGATTTTATTAAAGACTAAATAAATCAATTCTATCTGAACGGAAAAAGCAATATGTGGTTTTACAAAATGGTACACCATTAGCTGACTGAACTCACCAGCTTAGAGAGCTCAGAGGACCACGTGTTGGTGGTGATGATGCGGGCTTTGGGGACCCAGTGTTCATACACGGCACAAAGGGCTCTGATGGCCCTCTGGCCTTCATCAGTCTCGTCTCCACCAATCAGAACGCGGTCTGGCTCCTTCAGATCCCGCACCGCTGTTCCTTCTGCAAGGAACTCTGGGTTGGACAGCACCTGTGAGAGAGGCACATTTTCTTTAACAGAATCCCCCAAAAAAGAAACAGAATCTCTGGAGCCGTTTTTTGTGACAATACACACGTGTAGGTTAAGGCTGGGTTTGGTGTTGGCGTCAAATATCCGTCTGATGCTCTCAGCAGCTCGCACGGGCACCGTACTCTTCTCCGTGACGATCTTGTAGCCGTCGGACACCTCCACGATCCGCCGAGCGCACGCCTCTATGAACTTCAGGTCAGCGGCACGACCCTTCCCCATCCCGTAGGTCTTGGTTGGAGTGTTCACCTGTGTGTTGTGTGGGAGGGGCGGGGACAGAACAGCAGTTAGCAGAGGCTGGAAAGGACATGCTTCACAGTCAGAACACAACCTGGTGTATAGAGAACTCACAGAGATGAAGACGAGGTCGGCATCCCTGATGGCCGAGTCGATGTCTGTAGAAAAAAACAGGTTTCTCCCTCTGCATGATTCAACCACCTCTTTCAACCCCGGCTGAAACGAGAGGAAGTAGGAGGCCACGTCAATGAATGAGTGGGGAAATAAAAAGGAAAAACTCATGTCAGAGATCTAACACAACCTCACACTGACCGACATTAGTCATGGTGACGTAATGCTTTGCGGTCGGGGTTGACATAGGGAGTTTTCAAAACCATCTGGAACTAATCTACGTCTTTTTTCATAAAATGAAGAAGAATAATCAGGAGGTTGCCTGGCAACATTTTGTTCTACACTCTACAAAGAGTTTTGGAACTCATGAGACAGAGGTGTGGCTTTTAAATACCGACACAATTGCGACAGGATTGGTTCCATGAGTTAGCATGTTTTACAAGTAGAAGTCAAAGGTAGGAAGGCAAAGGGGGAATAAAGTAAAGCTGCTCATTAGCTCTCTGACCTATGTAGTTTGGTAATAACACAGATACCCATACCTCATAAATGGGCAGAGTGTCCGAGTTCCAGGCTTTGATCCGAGACTCATTGACGTCCACAACGGTGACAGTGATCTCTGGACACATTTGGGCGATCACGCTGCACGTCGGGCCTCCGACATACCCAGCTCCAATGCAGCAGATCCTTTTAATCTGAAACATCTGGAAGAGGAAAGGTTTGTTTTTTATTTATACAAACGCAAAACCAGACAAGAAAAAATCCTTCAAATCACATACTCACCAATCTTACAGATAAGCAAATCAAGACGTTTTTGCTTAGCCTATGTCCTTATCAATTAGTGGTGATAACAGTGTGAGAAGCTGGCTGAGTTCAACTACTTATCACCTATTTAGTACCCTATACAGATGATTTATTAATTAATACAATTTTAAATAATGAAGAAAATAATCATAATAATGAGTAACTCTCTGTAATACAAGGATTTAAAATGACTTCTCGTCTCAGAATGTTAATAGCTGCCGAATAAAGTGTCTAACCATCAAAGTCTGCCTTTGATGGTTAGTGATCAAAGTACCAAAGTACCGTAATGTATTTTTTTACATTCTCTGACACCATCAAAAACATCGATACAAAAATCACCCTGTGTAAACCTTCATAAGTAGAGCCCGGCATGCCCAGTAGCACCACAGTGATGGTTACCAGCCGTACCATTTCAGCCTGGTGGGAAATAAAGAGCTCTTTAATAGCGGCTCAGCCACGTCTGGCAGAGAAGAAAAAAGAGCCCTTTTTTCACAGGTAGCTCTCTGCCCGTTGACGGCAGCACGCTTACAGAGAAGCGTTAGGGCACGAGAAGAAGGTAAAGTCACTAAACGGACCTCTAATTCTACCCCCTTCTTCTTAAAGCCGACCGACTCTGCCCAGCGCACAATGAATGAACTGACTTGGCTAGCTAGCAAGCGGTAGCTAACGTTCCGTTACCTTTTCAGCCTTTAAACTTCAGGAATGTGCAAATTGCGCTGACTTCCCCGTTAAAAACGAGTCCTGGGGTCGAAAGAGGCGTTAATTCCGGAGCCACGGGAGGTGTTACACGCACAAAATGTTTCATAAACTAAGGGAGGGCAGCTGCAAACGGGGAAAATCACAGTCCAGGAATTCCTTTAGTAACTTTTGGGAGAGACGGTGACAACCTGTACTTTAAGGAGGTACTTCTGCCCACTCACCGGTCTTTATAAGACCGGGCAGGCGCACACACAGACTTCCGGTGAAGAACTTCAGAGTAAAAGCGCAGATTTATTATTGTGTTCATTGGAAATAGATCATTCGTCATGAACATCTTTCCGGAAATGTTATCAAATATCCAACCACTGTGGGTGTAACGGTAGTTTAATCCTAACCCTAACCCATAATATCACATGCATATATAATTGCCTTTTTAATTTAGAAAAACAAACTTTATAATGCAGCATCTAAGGACCATTTTAAGAATACTATCATCTATTTTTTCAATGTAAGGTAATTTTACAAACGTGTTAACAACCTGAGGGAGTGGTTATATGATAAAAAAAAAAAAACTCCAGATGAATCACAGCCCTTGTAAAAATGCATCTGAGATCTCAAGGCAACTTCAGGTGGACTTTTGTCAAGGCCTGATGAAAAACTCTCTTTCACCATTTTCAGATGCCTTTCTCCAATCACCTGCAAAACACTAACGCTGGAAAGCTTGTGGGGCACATATAACTACAAATCTCAGGCTGATTCCAAGAAACAGGACATAAATGAAACTCAAATTTCACAAGTGTCACTGATACAACCAAGCTATTAAGTATGTTGAGTATTGCCTTGCTTATCAAACCAGTCAAAAAAGTTGGAATTCTCAACAACAAAAAAAAGTTCAGCACATGAGTTTATAAATCAGTGCAAGGATTCATTTTGTTTTTAGAAAATAAAGGTAGCGCATCATAAACCTAGTAAGTAAGCATAAATATAAACCATGACCAAGACAAACATCCCAATTTGTGGAAACAAACAAACAGAAACTTTTACTTCAAGTCAATAAAGTGAGTTTTCTATCACATCAATGTTAAATTCTGTCACAATTTATTTATCGTCACATGTCCATTATTTAATCGGAAACATTAAAAAAAATATAAAACAGGTCAACTATGGACCTGGAGAAAAGTATAAATCAACAGTGTCCACATTCTTGGGTAAAATGTATAAAATAATGCAAAAAATATTATCCAAAAGGCCACGCATTCTTCCAAACATTATTTCCTAAATGGTATGGTTTTATTCGGAGGGCTCCACGGCGGAGGCGGACTGTCCCGGAGTATTGCCTGTATACGTCTTTCCTCTCTTTGTCTCTTCTGTTCTAGATCTTTTCTTGTCTGTTGAAAAAGAATAAAAAAGTAAAATAGCTTTAAAGTCTACTGCTAAATGTAAAACTTGCATAAGTCACTGCTAAAAATGTCCCTTTTGGTAAATTTGTGATCATTTTCAAGTGATAGAGCTGTTCGACTCACCAGCCAGTTTTCATACATCTCTAAAGCCATTTTATCTCTTTCTTCTTTAATGTACTGCTCCTCCTCCACTTTGTTTTGGATTTCTTTGCGTTCGGTTGTGACCTTCTCATGGAGAACATTTTTCTTCATTTTGGACCTGAATCAGATTCAGTCAAAGGTTAATTCTTGTTTGCAGGAGCCGTTCACAAACATTTAGCAGTGACTGCCATCTGGTGGTCGATCACTTTCACAACCAAACGCCGTGGTTGGTTTCTTTCCAATTCAGAATAAAAGTGAGAAATAAAACAAGATCTCTGCAAAACATAAAATAAGAGTATTGCTTGAAGTTTAGAATAAGAGGAATAAAAAGCAAATGACAGAGATTAGGAATGACAGACCAGTTCGAAAAAGCAGAGCTGCTGTCCCTTTTTCGCTCCTCTTCCGTTTCTTGTTTCTGGAGTTTAAGTTTATGTTCAGCATCTTTTTGTTTTTTTAACTTCTCCCTGAGCAAGTTGTCGTGCTCGCGTTTCCATTTCTCGAACACCTAAAGTAAAGAATGAAATGTATGAACGGACCTTTACTGCAGTCATATGCTTCAGAACAGGGGGGTTTACCTGTTGAGCAGACTGGCTTTTTTCTTGTTTCTCTTCAGTTGCTCTTTGCTCTTTTCGTAACAAATCTTTCCTTTCTCTGGCTTTAGCTTTGAGACTCTCTGCCTTCTTTTCTTTCCAGGCCTCATAAGATGCGATGGCATCTTCTTTTTTCGCCTCTTGTTTCTGTTCGACAGAAAGATGGTGAGATATATTAATTTTCGTGTTGTTATTTACCTTCACTGATGATGGGTGGTTAAACACCATTTTCTCCTTTTCCTTCAGAAATTCCTCTTTCTTCTTTTGTTGCATCATCTCTCTTGACTTTTCTTTTTTCTTTTTAAGCCATTCCTGTGCAGAGCAACAAAGACATCTAATGAGCAGACTTTCAGTCAGTCGCTTTGTTGTTATGACAAACAAAGTGGCTTAAACTTGGAAAAACATCAGTGAACGATTAGGAGATGCAGAATTTCAATGAAAATAAAACTGTTGACAATGTGACACTTTGTGAAGAGGAATAAAACATATTCCTTGAAGTTAAAATTCAATAGTACCTTGTGGTCAGGTGGCAGAAAAAGCAGAATCTAAACTATGAGCGTAACAACAGAAATGTGGACTTTTGTGATGCCAGATAAGAAAACACACCCTCTTACTTACCTGGTAAATAGCAGCTCTGAGAGAATCTGCTTCGTGTGGCTGAGACTCCTGGTAGGAGACTTTACGGTCCAGAACTTTGAGACTTCCCAAATACTTTGATTCTACTCTTTTAGAACAAACGCTCTGAGACCGTTCGGGGGGTTTAAGACTAGTAGTACTTGATGGCCTAATAGCAGCAAAACAAAAAAGAGATGATCAATAACATACATTTTCTTCTGTTTCATTCTTTACATGAAACTCTCTACTGACCTGGTATCCAATGATTTTTCGGGTGCACAGGAAAGTCGGTCTCCGGAGCAGTCCTGAGAGAGCCGTTCACAATAAACTCAGATTAAGAGGTCAAACATATCTAATATGGGACTAACCACCATGTTCAAAACATCTTACATTAAATTCCTCAAATGATGAAGAATAGTTTCTCTCTGGCTCTTTGCTGTCCCCAGAAATGAAGCCATCTGAAGCAGCAAATCAAATGTCAAGAGACTAGATTGATAACATTTATATAATTAGAGCGCTGAAATGGTAACTTATTACCTCTGGAACCAGAATCAAGCGTAGACTGTGTGAGGACATGTGAGGGTTCGCTCTTATTATAAGAGGATTTGCTGGGGCCGCATGAATCCGTGTGATCCCTGTCAGACCACTGACAATAATCAAGGAAAAAAGTTGTTTACTTTGCAAATTAGGGTGCAGGATGCTGAGATAAACTGGAGGCCTCTTACAGTGATACTGCTGGATGTAGCAGTTGAGAGGGGGATGGATGCAGAAGATGTCTGGGGCCTGCTGATATCCTGAGACCCAACTTCCTCAGCCGGTTTTTCTGTAACATTAGCTTTCAATCCAAGGGTCCGCTGCCGGGGTTTGGGTTTAGGTGGCTCTCTATCCGTTACGCTATCTGATATGTAACATAAATGGAAAACATACCTTTAAATCGATGCAATTTTGTAATGTTCTTTATAAAGATTTTGCAAGACCACTAAACGGACCAACTGAAAAAGCATGACTCAGGTTGGACGCTGATAACTGTGGCGTTTCTGAGCTTTCTTCCCCCACAGCCTCCCCGTTCTTCTGCCCTCGGGCTGGAGTGTCAACCACACTGCCGTCAGACGGTAAGGGCAAAGTCAGAGAATCGTTTGATGTTCGAAAAGAAAGACTCGAGGTCCCATTTGTGATCTGAGGGTCAGCAGACTCCAAGCCACGATTTTCAAACTGTGGGTTCTCTTCACTGACATTTGTGGAGTGCTGTTGGGAAAAGGACCCATTATAAGTGGACTGACCATCAATGGAGGATCCCTGTGGCTCTTTATCTACTCCCTCTGATACTGCTGAGTCACTTGAGGGAGAGCTTTTTCTATGGGCTTTTAGGAATGAAACTTTTTTGGGTTTACTCTGTTTGCCTTTGTCATCTGAGAGGTCAAAGCTTCTAAATCTGGATTGATTCCTGCTAGTCTTCAATGCATCAATCCTCTTTTTTCTTGATTTGAGAAGATCATTTAAAAAATCTGAAAAACAAGAAATAATTGAAGAGTCAATCAATGGATTAGACTTATATCAACAAAACAATAGTATCTCTGTGCAGAGGCTTCCTCAGCTCAGATAAAAAAAAAAAAAAAATCTGTCGCCTCTTAATTTTACCACTTTATCCATCTAAATTTCTGTCACTTCAATAGTATAGTTTCTGGATGAAAAAATTTGATTTTTAAAAAAAAATGAATTCCTCACCACATGATTCAATCTGTAGTATTTTGATGCTCTGACAACTTACCATCTTCATCATCGTCAAAGTCATCAATGTAAGAGTACTGTTTTGCTTCCGCTTTTCTTGCCCTGGAAGCCACAGCAGCCTGAAGTTCATTCTGCAACAACGAGATTGAACTGGTTGATTGGGTTTTAGGGGAACGTAATCACCTTTGGTGTGATATGAAATTTGCCATCGTATATTGAAACAATAAAAGAGAGATACAATTCACACTTCACCTGAAATGTTGTTCTCTTTGACGTTTTAGGGCTTTTCGTGTATGCCAATGTCGTGATCTCCTCGTTTGTCATATTGAACTAAACCATAAACAAATCATTCAAATCACGCGAAGTGGCATTAGCGTGCTAGCTTGCCTTTTCTAAAGATAGTTAATCGATACTACCAATACCACCACAAAGGCTAACTAAAACCTACGCTAAACTTGCCTTGGACGCAACTGGCGTGTGCTTTCACTTACATAATACATTTAAAGCTAAGGATGTATATAACTCCCACGTAAGCATAAAGCTACTGAGTGCTAACAGAGTTGTTGATGGTAACCCAGGGAGACCGACTTTCGAGTTCCGCCTCAACATTGCGCATGCTCAAAAGATGACCCCAAACTGAATGCGGAAGAGGAGGGAATATTTCGAAGGGGCGGGATGGTTCAGCAAGATAGAAAACAATGGTCAAAAAAGCATATTACTTCAGGTAATAGCCTAAGACTTGATACGTTTAATTAAAGTAATGACAGCTTTGTTGTTCCTAAAGTAGTCGCGGTAACAAATAACTGAAAACTATTCCACTCCCATTTCGGTAAATACTCCTGCCTGAAGTGTTTTTGAGTTGGAACCTATTTAGATGGCCTTAACTATCAAAAGAGCAACATAAAAACGCAGTCGCGAAAAACTAGAGCCTTTAATTATACAAATTTATTTATGCTGCTTTTACATACAAAGCTTGAAGCTCTCACTAGATTTAAAGGGATTTTTTTTTAAAGTTAGATAATACAGTAGACTGTGTGACACTTCTGTAGAAAATAATGAAACACAAACAGTTAAGACTGAAGTATTTATTTTTAATTGTTTTGTAGGAAAAGTGCATAGTTCAAGCCCTTTTGCTCTTAAGTAACAGTGAACTTTGATAATTTCATGTCAAGTTATACAGCCAACTTATACACCCAGAGATGTGGTCAGGTGCTGCCCCTTCATATAACACTTCATTCATGAAGATCAATGCTTTCCTGTCCCTGATCTCCCCGAGACAACGGAAAGATTAAAAAGAGGTTGTTTAATTTTGCAACAGTGAATAATATTTCCAATAATGTGTACAAAAAAGGGAAGAAAAAACAACACAACCGGGGTGCCTTTCCATCCACCCCTTTCTAAATTATTTAAACATAAAGACATCTTCCCACCGCAAATCCTTTCTTTGCAAAAGTGCTCTAAATTTAAGAAGGAATTTATATTGGCATCTTTTAAACAGCTCTCAATTCACTTGCTTTTCTGCCACAATGACATCTTTGAGCAGAAGCTGAAGTATTGTATTGCTCACATAATTTATGGAGCTGAATCAGAAAGGCAGGATTTTGGCAACACTGTTCTTGTTAGTGCCCCTAACCACAAATAACTACAGTCCTTTAATATTTATACAGCTGAGTTTTTTCTGATTTTATTGTCTTGAAATAATAGCTTTCAAATAATTCACCATATTATTATAAAGACTATGAACACAGCTCTGATTTACATTTTTTTTCACCCCCATCTCTTACAGATCAACCTGTAATTTGTTCCACACCCGCTATCTGAAACACACACACAAGCAGATCACAGTAACCACACCAACTGAGATCCAATAGGGGCTACACATTCTTACAGTTAACTATGTTGTATACAGCCGACATGGCAATTTGCTGGTTCAGGTTTACAGTAAACACAGACGACTAATCCATTGCCTTAAACAAAGTGATTGTTATTGGAAAGAAAAACAAACTCAAAATATAACCTAAAAAAATCATCCTAAAACCATTTGGTCATTCTGCTGGTTTGGTTTGAATATGTGGTGACATCGTAGTTGGCACTGTTTCAAGTTTTACTTTTAAAGCAAAAATCTATGGAATGTTCAAGATACCGAGGACCCAACCACAGCTAATCGCTGGGAGAGCGGTTGAAGGAAAACGCAACCACCCATGATCGCGTGACAAATTCCTTCAAATGGTTTTCGTGTCTTGAGTTTCAGGGAATCCAAAAGTGCCGGAGCTGAAATCAGGGATTGACTCCAAAGCACAGACACAGATGAAAATTTTCTGAAGTAACTAATGGAGCCCAGCTCATATCCCATCAATGTGCCAGTTTTAATCAGAGTCTTGGTTATAATTGTTTTTTTTTGTTTATATAGATCTGCAACATGATTTAGAAGTGGAAAAAAGCAGAAAAAGATATGCAAGTGGAAACTGTCAGGGAGATGCTTCCGTCATGGCCACAGTTAAAGGCGACTGTGAGGCTCCAATCAGAACGCGGGGATGTTTGCTGACGATCTGGTCCCGCTGTTAGTCGACAGGTGGTGCTGGGGGCTCCCTTCTATCACTCTGTAAAACGCACAAAGGTCAATCAATACTCTGCAAAAGAAATGAGAAGAATTCTAATCGGAACACTGATGGTGGTGATAAACACTATAACAAGAATACCGTCTTATGTGAACAGGTTAATAGTCAAAATAAGGCTGTGAGTCTTAAGCTCACCACTACGAGGTTTTATCCTTTTCTCTCCGAGTCAGAGAATGTCCAAACTGTTTTTGTTTGGCTTTCACTGGAAAACTTCATATCTCATCATGAAGGAATGCCCGTAGCCCAATGCAGGCTGCGTCTCCACAGTTGTTCCAGCAGATGATTCAAAATGTGGGTGTGAAAACGCTCAGTCTCCTTTACTAAAAATAACATCACTATCACAGAGCCGTTCCGAACAGGAAACCTGCATACCTTAGGGAGATGGGCAACTTCTTTAATGTCTCTCAGCAGAAACAAAAACTCGGTTTTTCATGTGGCCTAAACCAAAAATGCTCGATGTTTATATCTTTAAATCCCACAAGTGTCATATACGTATATATATATATATATATATACACATATTTGTATATCAGCCCTTTGCACCAAGCTGCACACGGTGCGTGCTTTCCTTCTCTTAAAATCTATGAGAACAAGTTTGTATGCAACTTTAACCTAACCGAAAATAGGCTGTTAGAATATAATTTTGGTGGAAGTAGGTGTGGCTGGTACTATACTCTTTAACCATCTTTTTTTTCTTTCCCTTTTTTACTTCATAGTTTCTCTGATATTTTATCTTTATTAGATGTTTTGTCAAAATCATATCCTTATTATCTGCTTGGTGCCCTGATTAATTCTGTAAATGGATAAGGTGTGTCATATCCATGTTCTCATCCCGCACACTATCAGTTTTCAAGGTAGTGAAGTGAATATAAAGTAATACAAGAAGGAGCAGCTACTGACATTGCGAGGTCCAGTGGGTTTGCCTGCAGGACGGGCTCCCCTGAGACTGGATGGGCGCAGCAGAAACAGAACTAGGGCCACCACCACCCAGCCCATGACAACCATGGGGAGGGTCAGGTCACCTCCTCCGCCCACTGTCCCGCTGGGTCCTGGCACTGCGCGGAAACACACCAGTTTTGCAAACGTATTCATACATTTCTCATTTGAGATTATTAGTTTGGCCAAGTTTTTACTATTAACAATGCAGAAACGGTGAAAATTTGAAGTGTATTGAGGGATGGGTATACATACAATCCTGAGGACACTCTGTGTCTGTGCAGTAGAACTGAGATTGTCTAAGCTGAAAAAAACAAACACAAAACAGAAGGATCAAATGACAGAATTCTTCACTCTGGCCATTTAAGGCTCATCATTAAAAGTGGTCCATGCAAAAAACATTGAATGATGTTCTGGGTTTTATAATGCCTGCTCGACATATACAAATCAAAATGACAAATGCCTTTTAGGAAATTTGGCATCATCCTTTCATGCAGGAAGCTTAATCAGAAAGCTTGGAGTGGTTCCAAGTGTTCAGCCAACCACAACCCGCCACACAAGTTAGACCAGACCACACAAAGCAAATAAGGTCATCTGGAAGCTGGCTTTAAAAAGGGACTCCTGTTGTACCCTTTTACACACTGTTGAATCCTCTTTGAAAACTCTGTGTCCACCATTGAAGGACAGGATTTAGTTCACATTTCAAAAGCATATCTGTCAAAAGTGGAACAGCGGGAGATGTCGCCTTAGGGGCGGCGCCGACAGGATCTCTTGACAAACACGGATCAAGAACCAGGATGTGTTGGCTCAGAGTTGCCCGGTAGCTTTTCATTTCCTTCTCTGTCCTACGGGAACAACTTTATTTCACTTAATGATTATTCACCGCTCCTTCTCCACGTTATCATGTCATGCTGCATTTTTGGAATGCTTCCACCTGTCCCTGCACCTCTGCTCTGGCACGAGCTAATCCCCCGCACACTTTCATTTGGCTCTAGAAGCCCCCCTCTCCCGCCGTTTAGTTGCTTACCAGGTTAATGAGGCGCCTCATAGCGTACTCCTGAGTGCAGATGCACTCGCAAGGGTCAAAGCCTCCCTCTGCCATCTCTCACCAGATGGTGTCCACCTTGAGACAAAAAGCAGTGAATGGAACTGGGGCGCTCTTAAACAAGTAGGAGAAATTCGATGCTTCCTCTTGTTAACGCTGTGGACTGTTGTTGTCCCACAGAGATGAGGGGGAGGAGACTGCCCAGCTGGGGAAGGTCAGCGTCCTCCGTTTTTAAAAGACTGAGATGTTCACTCCACTTATGCTTTTCTTTTTGTTACTAATCATGCAAAGTACACCTTTAAATGCATATCACACAGGAAGAACCTGAAAAGAGGGACTCAAGTATCCAAGGAATGGAGAGTCTTTTTCAAATAGAGATAGGTACAATCTTTTTGGAACGTACTGACACTATCTTCTAGAATCAAGAGAAGACAGAGCATCCAGCCTGGTATTGGCACTCAGCTCAAGTCTGCACATTGGTGCCTTTGGGACAATTAACTTGGTACCATGAAAAGACAATTCAAAGCTATATTCAGGCCTGAGAGAGAACTACTCCCATCCAGATGAAATCTTAGTCAGAAAGGACTTCAGATATTCCAGCTAGAAAATGATAAAGGACACGCAGCACTCCTCATAATTACACAGCTTTATAATTACAAAGTTTGGGTTGTGTATCCACCTGCCTGCAGTCCTGCAGGCAACTTCCATCAACTGAAAACATACGACAAAGAAAACCTGCTGAACAGTTGAACTAGTAGAAGCTGGTTTGCTCAGATGTTTAGTCAAATGCCTAACTTTTAATGTTCAACACATATTTCTAAATTATACAGTGAATAAGATACAAATTATTTGTTTATTGAAATTGGACTGTCTGTGTTAGCGAGATTGATGTCAAAAGGCTATTCTTCAGTTTGTCAACGTTTGGATAAATTGATTAAAGGTCAGCTGATGGAGCTTTTTTTATGACAGCAACCAAACTCTACAAAGAGAAAAAAGCGCTCTGCATGTTAAAATAAATATTTACATATTTAGTCCAACGAAAAGAAAGCCACTATTTTGGAAATCTATGATGGGATAGATTGATAGTGTGTTTTTTTTAATAAGGAAATTATTGAAATGAGGAGGGACCATTTCCTGAGGTGGATGAAAAATAAACAAAAAAACAAACAGAAAACGCCATTGTTAAAAGTAAAAAACGCCATGCACAGCTGAACTAAAACCAAACATGACTTCCATAATGATTGCATTCAAGTACGCCGTTTGTTTTAGCACCGACATCTATGCGTTACATTTTTTTGCTCTTTCTCGGGAGGGTGACTGCACATCTGTAGAGCAACTAGCACACTGAGACCAACTCTGATCAAACCCAATGTTGTACTGCAGCAGACATTTTTTCTATTGACTAAGTATTAAGACACATCAGCGCTGAAGCTGTGCTCTCGAACCATTTTAGCTCAGCTAGCTTCTTGCTAGTCTCGCCAACAAAGCCATTAAAAAACTCCCTTTCATGTCAGGCTTTTTCCTTCTGTCTTTTCACTCCAACGTTGGACACAAATGCGACAGCATACAGAGCAGAAAAAAGCGACTTACTTAATCCCTTTACGATGGTCAGAGACGATAATTGTCTAAAGCGGCCCTGCGTTGCACTGACGCTGCCGTTCCAGAGACCGTCAGTCCGTAGACATGTCAACCAGCCGTCTGTGTTTTGTTTAATACACGTGAGCCAACTAGCTGTTCCTCATGATACACATCCGGGACTTCAAGGGAGCCAATCCCGGTGGGCCCGAAAAGAGCAGGGTGCATAATACGAGGAAAGGGTCTCCTATTGGTGCAAACATGTGATGGGCGGCCCTCATAGCCAATCAGCAAACTACGACTCGTGTCGTCATAACAGTAAACAAACAGTCCAGCTGTCTGCCTGTAAAGACGGATGCCCATAAAACATTTGTGCAGTTGTGTAACCAAATATATGATAATATATCCAGTTAATTTGTTTCTAAGATTGGAAAAGTTTTAATACACCTTTTTTTAGGTTTTGTGCTTAATTCCAACATGAATTTAATCTCTGGCATCTGCAAATCATGCATAGATATTACTCACAATAATATACATTCAAATGTATGCCACACAGTTACCCTGTAGCACCTCTGTTCTAGAACTGAGGATAATGGCAGGATAGGATTTGCAGCCTCTTACATTGCTGTGTAAGAAGGGTCTATGTTTGAACATTCTAAATACATCTTTCACCACTATATGACACAATGAGAATATTTCGCAACACTGACCAGTTACTATAAAAGTACTAAGCATGATAATGTACCTAAAGAATTCACATTTAAAGTAAAAATAGAACAAAGCAATCTGCATGAGACATTCTATTATGGTGTCTTCTCTTATGGTTCTGATGCATACTTCATATGTTTCTGCAATGGGCTGATTACAGACTGCAATAAAGCAGTCAAGAGCCAACAGGCTCTTACAGTACAGTTGGTCTGTAAAAGATGAGCAGATGGAAGCACTGCAAATGCTCATTATTGTTAATATCACCAGGGCATATCTGAAATTTCACGTAGTTGCTAACAAACCCAGGGGTTTACACTATCTCAGAGACAAGTTGGATGTTTTTTCTCTTCAGTCTGAAGCAACCAAGGTGAATCGTTTGGTGTGTCAAGTGGCATAAAAAATCATCTAAAATGGAAAGATTTTACATAAAAAAGATAGTTGATAATTAGGCTGCAACATCAGTCAAGGTATACCAACGTTGTTTTTGTTTTTTAACTAAACGTGTCGAGCTTTATGGCTGCTTTTTAGTGACATTCTCAGTCACCCAAACCCACACACGCACGCAGGAATCCTCATAGCAAATCGCAGTCAGGTGTAAAATCCTCCCAGTGTTCGGGAAACCAGATGTGCTCGGCTCATGACGAGAAATGCCCCGAAGGCAAGTTTCTAAAGAGCATTAACCTGTGTTGTCAGCCTGCCACTGGAGCTGGGCTCGCTGATGAAAGTTCCAGCCTGTGCTCCGTGCAGCAGCTGCTCTGCACTGCATGTTCTGGACTGACTGACGCTGTGCGCTGCCTGGCGGCCGCGGTAAGCTCCCTCCGACGCCAAAGGAAGTGCTTACCGGCGAAAGCGAAAGGAGATCCATACCTGCGGAGAACGCCCGACACAGACGGAGAACACCGGGGGGAAAAAAGGCCCCGGGTCCACCTTCGAGGCGGCAGCAGCGGTTGCAGCTCGGCAGACACACAGCTATGGCTAACATCGCTGTTCAAAGGATCAAGCGAGAGTTCAAAGAAGTTCTTAAAAGCGAGGAGGTGCGTTGGCGTTACTGTTTTTTTTGTCTTCCCACCTATTCTTGTTCTTCAATTTGATCTTTTCTGGTTCTATTAAAAGTGTGTACAGGCAGCAGCCCGTTAGGATAGTACAGAATTACCTGGTGAGGTCCCAGTCGTATGTTTTCAGCAGGTCGGGCCCGAACAGGAGAACTTTAGCTAGCTTTAGCTTCGAACGTGTTAGAGCCTCTCCTGCTATGTCAGGTGGGTGTGTTTAGGAAACACCGGGGATTCAGGGTTGTCAATTGACAGGCCCTCGCGCTTAGCGCAAACAATACCGCATATCTGTAAGAAATAACCAAATTAAAACCCACTACTTTGAATGAACGGCCGCAAACGCCTCTAGCATCGTCGCCGTCTGCCACAAACACACACACACCAGTTCAGAAGCTTTTAGCGTACTCGGGGAAAGGCTTTTTTAACTTGACGTGTACACTCACGTACGGCTAGCTTAGCATGGCGTGTCCATGAACGCTCCGCCACTTAACAAACTTGTTTTTGACTCAGCGTAGAAGGCTTGCGGTCATTTAAAAGGTTCATACCGTCGTTCTACTGCCTGACTTACTGGCGGTTTAATAGTCAACTTTGGCTTGTGCAGCTTCTTGAGCAAAACAATCTGTTTTGCTAACGTTTCCCCAACACCTCCCGTGAATAACAGGACTTTTACGTGGGCATTTTTATCAGTGGCCGCGGTTAGCGTGTCCTTGACTTCATGTTTACAAGATGAAGGGTGACCAAATACCCCCCCGTTGAAAGCTGTCGTAACGGACCAGGAACTCTGACACCACCTAACTCTTCTACCATTTCCCCCCAACTCTCAGACAAGCAAAAACCAGATTAAAGTTGATTTGGTGGACGAGAACTTCACAGAGCTGAGGGGGGAGATCGCTGGTCCTCCAGACACGCCCTATGAAGGTACAGTCACACCCCAGCAGGACTTGTCATTACCTTGCTAAGCTTTGACGATTTGCTACTGTCTTCTATTTCTAAGGTGGAAGATATCAGCTCGAAATAAAAATCCCAGAAACCTACCCATTTAACCCACCCAAGGTAAAGTGTGCATGGAGAATGGCTGATGGCCTCCACACTGTTTGTTGCATCCATTCAAATACCAGATGTGCTCCGGACCAAAAGAGAAGCCCACCATAAACAGATTTTGGCCACTGTTGTGCTTTTGTGGTCGGGCATGTTGTGTTTTATTGATTTGGGTCTGCTCAGGAGAGATCCCAGCGGACTGAAATGAGCGGGAACTGTGTCTGGGCCGAGTCGGAGTCTCTGAATGTCAGGAGCTGCTGCCCCCTCTCCCATGCTTGCACTTGTTTGACTTTGTCTTTCTTCCCCTTGATTGACCAGTTTTGAAAATCCTTAAAACAAAAGGACGGCACATTTTTTGTAGGATCTTTATTGATCATGTGTACTTTGGCTTCTGCAGGCCAACATCGTTGCTTAGTGGGTCAGTGACCAGTGTCAGACCTCGTGATGAAAAGAGTTGGGTAAAGATGGCTCAGATATTTTTCTTGATATTTAAAAAAAAAATTTTGGACTGTATTGGACTTTTAATTTTTATTGGCGGTTCCAACCCTTTAGTGGAGGGGGTCCCCTTCTGTAAAGCAGAAGATGTCACTGAAAGAAAATTATTTATTAAATCAGATGTGTTTTCTAAATCTCAGTCCAGCTGAACAGATGTGGAAGAGTGTGGACAGTTTCTGTCCCCATCCCTTTCGAATAGTTAATTTGTAAGTAAAGGCGCGTTGGCATATGATGGCCCGACAGCCTACCAACTCACTTTGGGTTGCTTTGTCCTCTAGTTTGTCTCAGAGTTGCCCTGCGAGCATCACGCTCTCTCAACACTAACAAACTCCTAATAGCTCGCCTCCTAGACAGGAGGGCGTGTCGTTGCGTCTCTGATCACAGCGTATGAGTGTTTTAGGAACAGAAATCCTACAGTGGCGATCCGCAGCAATCGACTGAGAAACAGAAAGTAAACAGAGACCAGGAAGCTTAAACCGTGTTTGAAATGGAAGCATGTTTACAACCTCCATTGGCATTCGCACTTTGTCTCGCTGGCACGAGCCTCAACCGTCACTGTCGATCCGCCTCCCTCTCCAGGTGCGCTTCATCACCAAGATCTGGCACCCCAATATCAGTTCTGTGACGGGAGCCATATGTCTGGACATTTTGAAAGACCAGTGGTGAGTGAGAAGCTCTCTGCGACCCACTGTGGTCAGAGGCCAGCTGTGCCCGCTCCAACCTTTGACCTGTCTCACCCAGGGCAGCTGCCATGACCCTGCGGACGGTGCTCTTGTCTCTACAGGCTCTTCTCGCCGCCGCAGAGCCAGATGATCCACAAGACGCGGTCGTAGCAAACCAGGTGAGAGGCGCTTGTTCCTCATATTTGCATCACAAAGTCGACGGGAGACATTTCAAGCATTTCAGTGTGTTTTCAGCCCAGGATTAGATTTTGATAACTGTCGTTTTTTTTGTGGTCTTATGTCTGAACCCCTCAGTATAAGCAGAACCCAGAAATGTTCAAACAGACGGCGAGGCTGTGGTCGCACGTCTACGCGGGCGCTCCCGTCTCCAGCCCCGACTACACGAGAAAAATAGACAAGCTCTGCGCCATGGGCTTCGATAAGGTCGGAGCCGTCCCCGAAGCTTAACCTGCCGAGTACAACTCAAGTGCCGGCGGTTATGTCTGACCGACCCCTTGCTTTCCCCCCTTCAGAATGCAGTAATAGCGGCCTTGTCTTCCAAATCCTGGGATGTGGAAACGGCAACAGAGCTGCTCCTGAGCAACTGAGCCCCCCCCGCGCAGGTGCATGGATCCAGAGCCCCCGGACGGCCACAGCGTCAGCTCCTCTCTGGCACCATTCCACCACACCATCCCCCCCACGCGGCCACCGCAGCAGCCCGAGCCTTCTGTTTATCACAAATGAGTTAGCCACCGGTGGTTTCACAGTTGCCAACACGCACGCCACCCTGCTGCCTGCCTGAGCTCATCCGGCTCCTCCCGCCCCTCATCTCAGGCCAACGTGCTCTTGCGACGAGCTCGAGCAAACTTTTGCCCCCATGCCGCTCATCTTTCTACCCCCATCCCTTTTTCCCACCCCCCACCATCTTATTTGCTCTGAAACTTTCAATCGTGCTCAATCAACCACCGCCGCCTGGTGGATCTTGCAGGGTCAAATTTAAGGGAGAAGCCCACAAACTGCTGTCACGCTCACAAAAGAGTCGGCCCGAGCGCCGTACTCTCTGCAGACTTTTAAGAAGTGTTAAGAGAAAAAAAAAAGTCTCGCTGGATTAAATTGACCTGACAGACGTGTCGGCCCGCTGCAGAAGTAGGGATGTTTTTTTGGTTTTTTAAAGTTGTGATTTAGTGCCATGCATCCACATTCACCTAAAAAATCAACTGTACATAGATGTGTGTACATTTGAAAATGCAACAGGGATATCATTTTTTTTTCCCACTACACACATGGGTGGCATTGTAAAAAGTTATTTTCAATATAATCTATGCCTACTTTACCATTAGATTCAGAGAAATCTTTGTTTTCTTCGTTGACCATTGGAAAGTCCCTTTTTTGCCCTACTCATTTGGTTGACTTTAAGAACCAGCTTTTCACGATTTGCCCTTCTACTTCAACCAAACCCAGTTTTTCCTAGTGTCTTTATCTATGCATGTTTTGTTGCCTTTATCTCATTTAGCCAAACGGTGTCAGGGGGGATGTTCATTTCAAATTCCTCCCCTTTATGTCAACGACACAGGGACTCAGTTTGAGTTTCATCTGTGGGGGAATTGGAGCCTTTTTCTGTGTTTGTTTTACTTTTCTCCCCACAAACCCATTTCTGTGGAATGCGTTTCCCCTGCCATGAACGGAACACCTCAGCAAGAACTGAGTGGCGTGGATGTCATTGGGGATCCCGTCTTTTGAGTGCCGTGGTGCTTCTTTCACTCGCTCGTGGGCAATCGTCGCCTGCCCACGAAGAAAAAAGTTCTCCTGTAATCATTGGGAGACGGAACGGCGCAAATAGGTCACCGAGTCAGAATGTTGGCCATAAGGATATAGATAAAGGTGATGTTCAAAACACCTGAATGTGCTTTACGACAGAGCCAAAAAAAAAAAGATATCTCATGTTTGGAGTGTTAAGAGGCCTGGAATGCCTCTGTTGTGTTTGAAGATTGCAGTGTTTTTCAAGGATACGAGAACATAAATTAAAATGATGCGTGAGTTTACAGAGGCGAAGAAGAAAAGAAAAAAAAAAAGGTGCACATGCATTGGACCGCGGGGTCGTCTACGATTACAGATTTATTTTCCTTTCTCCTGACCTCCCACTCGGCCCCTCTGGGCACAGCGGTGCTTCACTGTCCCGACGTTAGTTCATGCTCCCCTCTGCTGACGGCGAGGCGGGCGTGCAGAACCAAAAACAAAAGAAAGAGGAGAAGCAGAGAGAGTGTACACACGATCTCCTTGTAAATAGCTTTTGGTTCCTTATGAAAGAGCTGTTGTTACCACAGAGGGTGCACCTTTGCTGGCTGGATCTACCCCGTCTTCCTGGCGTTCTATGTACAATATTGCACGATGACAAAGCATAAAAACAAAAGGGAGGGGGGGATGTTGCGTCTCAGTTTCTCCATCTGGACCGAGACTTATTTCCTTTTGCGCGGAAGAAGGCATCAGCAGTACAAACAGCATGGTTATTTATTGTGACAGTGTCATGTTCCTTTTGATTAAAAAAGAAAAAAAGTGGAGAAAAAACAAACAAGTTTGCCTGCATTTCTGAAAGCTGCACCTTAAAACACACCCGTCAAGACAAAACCCACATCTAAAAAGCATTAATTCTTTTTTTTTGGCAGGGGGGGTTCTTTAAATATGAGAGTAGGCATACTTTTAACTTCAACCAAAAAATAACCTGTTAACAACCCGTAAGGTTTTCCTCTCGCTCAACGCTAAAAGGCAGCACTTACCCGACAGAAAAGTGACAAGATCCTTAAAAATAAAAATAAATGTAACTGAAAAAGATGACAGAAACACATATAAAGTAATAGATCATTTATGCGTTACAAAGTAGAGTATTAATGCTGTTTAAATAAAAAAAAAAAAAAGAAAAAAAAGAAAAGCCAGTTCATCTTAGAGAAACGATGGACCGAAGTTTGTCCAGTCAGCACGCTGGAAATTAATCTAAAGGCCTCGTGCTCAGGTTGGCATTGTGATGCTACAGCCAAGCACCTTAACGTAACAAAGTTTAGAAAACGTATTTTTTTGTTTTAAAGATTCGCTGAAAATAATCAACTGTCTTGATATTTTTGAAAAAAGTTGGCAGATACAAACTCACACCTGTAAAACCGTGGAGCGCCACACCCACAACACCGTGCAACGGACACAAGGAGGAAGAGGTCGGGAGTCAACAGGGTGGGATATATCCCAGGGAATTTAATAAGCAACAATCATAACCAGATTAAAACGTTTGTAAAATGTCCATCCTGTAGTTTTTTTCTTGTTTTTCTTAAAAATGGCTCCACAAAAGAAGCAAAGAGCAACAAACACAAAGGAAAAAAATATCATGTTTCTTTGTAAGACCTACATACAGCGAGCTTCAAATCCATGACTACAAGGTGTCTTAAACCCTCTAGGAAGTCGGTGTGTGCGTGCGTGCGTGCGTTTGTATATTCAGTGTTTGTTTTGTGTGTTTTTTTAAGGTTTTTTTTTTAAGAAAGGTCCATGATTTCTCCGGGAAAGCTCTAATAGTCGGAGGAGCCTGTACGTCGGGGGTAGGGAGAGGTATGAGGAAGAGTGTGGCCCATTCTCTACAGTCTCCATTTCGCCTTCAGTGGTCTCTCTCTTTACCTGGAGAACAAAAAAGTTCGGCGTCAGTCATATTTGTTCTTCGAGCCAGATCTTCATAAACACCTTTGGCAAAACGCAGTGCTGAAGAAACGGGGCCTCTTTCAATTCCAAATGGAATGATCTGCTCCTTACTTTAGATACCTGAAACAGTTCATCGGCTAAACACCACCATGTAATTTATGGAGCAGGAACTCAGCTGAACTGCAGAGAAAGCGTGTCTAAAACTAAAACAACTCCATTATCCAAGCAGATGTTATTGACCTTTACCAAATTTACCAACATGTGAGGACGCTTTTAGACTAAAATTGCAGCTTAAATGAGGTCTCTGTGTATTTTTGGGTGACTTGTTGTTTCTGCGGTCTTGAAAATGGTCACAAAGCATTTAGGTGCCTAGGTGTGCTTATAGAGAAGTAATGAAAAAGGAAGCTTATCTTTTTATCACTAAAAAGGTTACAAGATGTTTGCAAAGAATCTCCCTCCGATCACACTGACTCTCTACCTGTACACATGCATTTCCTCCAGAGTGAGACTCTCCCTGCCTGCCTGAAGGGATTCTCCCTGTGGACTCGCCGTCTCTGGTTTCTTTGGTTACGTGACGCAGAGGTGGAGCTGTCTGTCTCTCTCTGGGCTGGACTCTATCAGCTCCATGTCACTGTCCCTGTAATCTGCCCCACTGTCTTTTCCTCCCTGTCTTATTCGCTCTGCTCAAAGTCGGCCACCTGCTGAGACAGAAACGCACTCACAAAAAGGGAGGGAAACGCACCGGCGTTTGCCCTGCCCACTTGTTTAAACTTTAGGCGGGTTAAGGCCGTTTGCAGGAGGCCTCTGGTGTCTGCTGGATCTGGGCTGGGAGGGGTTTAGCTGTGGAGCTCTTACCTCTGCAGGTCGATCTGTCTCTTTGTCCCTTCATCGTTCTGCTGCTTTGACATCTTGGCGTTGATGGACTCTGTGGACTGGTTGGAGTCGGCCGCCCTCTTCCTGCCCCTGCCGGCCCCGCCCCCTGCGGCGGCCACTGCGCCCTCTTTCTCGGCCGACGGCGGGGCCACGGCGGCCGCTTTGGGGGGGCGCCCACGCCGCTTCGCCGGCGACGCTTCTGTCCTGGTTTCGGGAGCGGCTTTCTGACCGGGCTCGTCCTTTAAAAAGGCAAAGAGAGAGAGGCGCTGCAGAGGAGGGGGAGCAAAATGCGCCGCGGCACGGGGACGCCCACGCTTACCTTCTTGCCCTCGTCGTTCTTGATGACAGGGTTCTCGTTGTTTTCCTGTGCTCGGCTCTCCGAGGACTCGGTGGTTGAGCTGCGGACACAGGGGTTTAAGCAACGGTTCCTCTCTGGCCATGCACGTGATAAACCCCCAGCGGGCTGTGTGTGTACTCACCTGTTCTTGTTGATTGTGGAGCTCAGCGGAGATGAGTTGGTGCTGGTGTTACTGGATCCGTCTGAGGCCGGGGTGGTCTTGGGAAAGACCCTCCGCCCTGGTACCGTCAGGGGTTTGTTGACAGTTGCCAGCACTGGAGCAGGTTTCGGCTGCATGACAAACAACCAGAGTACAGCAACTCAGGAGGACGTCATTTTGTGTTTTACAGCTCACGTGTGAACACAATATTTAACACATCAAAGTGTCCAAACGGCCGAAATTCACTAGGATGCCCTCAAGTTGCACGACTGGAGAATTTGAAAGGGGTTTATGATGCATGTGTGATGCATGTGTGACTATTGCTCCTATTGCATACATACTTTGTGTAAAGGTGTTAAGTATCAGCAGTACGGTGGGCCCCTTCAGCTCAGTAAAAAGCTACCAGCTATATTGCTGAAGATCTCTCTTAAAAGATGCACGGATGTAGACCGAAAGAATCAAACTAATGACCGGCGTGAAGGACAAAATTAACAATCCAAAAGTATGGGATTGTTAACCAGCCAGTCATAATCGACTCTTTATTAAATCCGCCCACACATCTGAGTGCTAATGTCCTGCCTGAATGAAACCTTTAAAAGCATGTAATGCTACACCCCAGTGCCCACAGTAATGACCTCAACATTGACCTCATCCCCCAAAACTATCAGATTTCCATTAGCTCAGCAGCCGGACAACCAAATTATCATCCCGGTGATCTAAAAATCAAGGGAAAATGGCAATCTTGCACAATGTGGAGTCCTGAATTGTTTCAAACGCATAACATGATTTTTTTTTTTTTTTAAGCTTTAAAAATGCTCGGATATCCAAGTAAATCCACAATAATAGTGGTTGCATCTTCGTATCCTGCGCTGCCGGACATTAAACTGCTCACGTTACAAACTAATGTGGACAAACCACACCAACCTTTCCAGTGAGGAGCATTTGTCTCATCTCGGCCATCAGGTACTCTTTATCATTTTTGAAGTCCTGTTTTGGAAAAAAACAAACAAGAAAACACGATTATTTCATGTCTTGATTTACATATTGCTATAGCATAGCTTGTGTGCATCTTTTGTGTGTGTGTGTGCATGTGCATTTCTTGCCTTGTCTTGTATGAGAAAGAACTTGGAGGGTAGGACAGGCTCTTTCGGGCTGTCCAGGTGACATGCGGTGCTTTTGTTGGCGATCACAAAGAGGGCAACGTCACAGACAATGTACAGTTTCTGGAAGCAGAGCAACATTAGGTGAGCTGTGATTGGTAATTATTTCCACATCGTCCTTCACACTAGCCTGCTCCCCCCTTAAAGTAAATGTTCTGTGATCGGGGAAAAGTAATCCAGAGGAGCTGCAGCTACGGAAAAGGGATTTTTCTTTGAAACCACAACGAAACCTCAACCGAATGTGTGTCTAGATGTTTTCTCTGTGTGTGCCTTTACCTCGTTGGCCTTCGCGTCCTCGGGACACTGAGCATCCTTGGTCTGTTTAATGTTCTCAACCATCTTTCTTAGAAAGGCGTGACTGTTGTTCTCATTCTTGGTCATCAGCACCTCTAACATGAACCACAGGCACCTGGAAACAGAAGCAAAACAGACACACAATGCAGTTTGGGTCAAAACTGGTGGCATCTCCGCAATATCTCGGAAATTCATTCTAAATTGGGAACAGAGGGAAAACACTCACTCTTTGATGTCTTTGAGTTGTTCATATTCATGGGGCTTTGTGAAGTCTGGATCGTGGGCTAGCAGGTGGATCATGTATGGTACGACGTACTCAGGAAGGAGAGAGACAAGTTTTTCTGTTGGGGGGAGGATAACACATTTGAAGTGCCTCCAGGTAAAGATAAACAGGGGCAAACTTTACTTCCTGTTGTTGTTGTTTGGGTGGAATCTTCTTAACATTAATTATTTTCTAAGCCCAAGGTCCCTGACTGCCTTCATCATTTTGATATAAACTATGAGGAAACATTTTCGAGGTTGAAAACTGACCCTGAGCGAGGGGATTCTGTTTGATGTACTCCCTGCGGACGGAGATGTTTTTGAGGAGGCACTGTCGGGCGTGGGCGCGGCGCTCCTTCACCGGGTCCTTGGCACACAAAGCGAAAACAGCCAGGTACTCCAGGGGCAGCATCAGTTTGACGAGGGCCATGTGCAGCTTCTGGGCGAAGATCTGCCGGACCTGGTAGCACTCGTCCTGTTTGAGGGAGGGTCAAGTGTCAACGAAGCCAAAATTCATGCGAGCCCTCGCTGGCAAGTGTTTGCAACTGCCAGCGAGAAAAGCTCAAACATATGTGTGAAATATAAAATATTTGATCAAGAACATGGTGATAACTGACATTGATCACGAGGCCGCAGAGCTGAAACTGCTCAGGTGTGATGATGTCATGGTAACAGGGCTCCTGAGCTAACTTCATAATGGCTCCACCTGCAGCTAGCCTCAGGCGGGACATGTCGGATTTACTGTGAGGAAGGGAGAGCAGATAAATCCATCACTTAAAAAGACATTTCTGACTCCCGGGTTGTTTGCTTAAGTTACGGCCAAAGTGGCCTGTTCCGAGTACCTGATCTTCTTCTGCTCTGTGAGGTCACCCTCGCTGACCAGCATGGCTGACAGCAGGCGGAGCGTGGAGTTCGCAGACTTGGACTGGTTGTTCTTCATACCTAGTAACCAACGAACCAGCAGCTTGATGGCCTGAACCTGTGGGAGATGGACAGCTTTTGTGCACCGTGTCTTCACAGAATCCTTTTTTAAAAATACCATTTACTACAAACTCTGCCATTTAGAAAGGGAAGACTGGCAGTGAAAGACTTTATTCAGCGTGTGAGTGTCTCACCTTTGCTAGCACTTCTGGAGAGACTTCCTCATCAGTGGTCCACAGCTTCCCGTTTTTGTTCCCCACCGACTGGAGAAACAAAGACATCTGTAAATCCCCCTTTACCCGCTTTACTCTGAATCTGAACGCACGCTTCATCAACAACTCGTCATGCACTGACTTTACTTGCCGCCCCGTTATGAATAGTGTAAAAAGTGTGGTAGTAATGCTTGTATGGGTGTCTGTTCCACGCACCCTGTCATTCATGAGCAAGTCCTTAACAATGAAGTTAGCCACTATGGATTTCATTGGAGAGGCAAACTGATCTGGAGCGAGCATGGATATGTGTCCCAGGGACACGAGCGGAGTGATGAGCTGCTCGGGGACGTCTGCATTGAGACTACGCGACAGAGGCTGGAGGTGACAGAGGAAACAATGTGAGCGCATCCACACAAAAGCGTGTTCAGGAAAAGCAGAGCTGTAGCTGCCGCCTCTTACCTCAAAAATCTGAGCCAGCTGCACTTCTTTGTTGTTGAAGATGGCGTGAATGCAGTGGACAGCCTGCTTGGCCTGATGAGGAGTGCCCCGCTTGGCTTTCTGATGCAGGATGGGAATCAACGTCCTGATGAACGCACCACAGGAAAATAACTCAGTTATCAAAGCTCTTTCATTTAGGGCCCTATCTAAACTCTGTAGCACCACTTGTACTTTGTTTTTTTTGTTTGAATCTTTTCAGATAAAGGTCAACAGTGCTGTTGGTTACTGGCCACTTACGATCTTATCTGCTGTAACTCCGTCTCGATCTTCTGCCCGGTGTTCCTGAAAATCTGGATGGCTGCCTCTGCCACTTTGTCGTCCTCCATCTTCAGACACTGCAGCAGAGACTCGTACGTCTCGGCTGAGTGGAACGCGGTGGGATGTGTGAACGAAAGGACCTAAAGCCAGAGGGGAACTTGGTCATTTGCAGACACTAATGAGGTCCTTAAAGTATCTCAGCTATCCGCCATGAACAAGACAGTTTTTCAGCTCAGTGTGCCGCTAATGTCTTGCATCTCACTCTGAGCCCATACCTTAAGGAGCTCCAGTCCGGAGCGGATTGCCGTGTCGGGGGTCACGCCCTCCTCGTCGTCATCGGCCGTGCCTTCGATAGATTTGTTCAGCAGTTTTACCAATGCGCTGGGAACAAAACGAACAAGAAAAACAAACAAAAACCCAAAATGTCAACGTCAAACGAGACCATCCTTTTGTTTACAACATGCATCGCTGGGATTTTCTGACAGGGTGAAGAACTCATAGCTGGAAAAGCAACCACTAGGCCAAGAATATATCACTGTGTGACCTTTTAGTGTGAGCTGTAGTGGTGTTTTTCCACCACACAGAAAGGGTTAAATCCGAGCCCAGCGGAGGCCCGCAGTTACACTTCACCACCACTAGGTGTCTCAGTGAATGAGGAAAAGCCTGGTGGTGGTAGAGTGTTACACAATAACACAGGCAGCACATGAAGCTCTTTGAGAAAGTAGAATCCACCCTGTTGCTCTGTTATATGACCGTTTCAGTTCTGGTGCTCAGCATTAATAGCCAGCTTTTTTATTTTCTTAAAATGAAAACCCAATCTGGACAATCTTAAAAAAGGATTTTTTTACAAGAATATTAAATTTATATCTAAGAAAGGCAGATATTTAGCCGTGTCCAGAATAAAGAACGGACGCTCTCTGACCTTATAGCCTCAGAGTCGATGTGAACGGGGGCGATCCGCTCCAGCAGGAACTTCACCATCTCCAGGAAGGGGTTGGTGGGCTGTTTTGGGAATGTCAGCTTCCGAGTGATCTCCCTCTGCACCGATACAAACGACACACAGTAAACACAAACGCTCAGGCTTGTTTGCGCTTAAACGTCTGCGTACATATTTACACTTCTTATCTGGAACCTAAACACGGGATTGACACCGAAGCACTGGGGCTTGTGGCTAAAAAGCTAGCGCCGTTGAGAGGTGCGGGCGCCAAACGTTAAAAGACTAAATGCTGAGATCTGGAACTAAGTGTCGTCTCACCACGCAGATCTCGGCCTGCTTGCAGGAGCAGGTCGGACTGATGAGCATCTCCAGCTGGACTCTGAGCTTCTCGTCCTCACCCAGAACCTGATTGAATTTTTTCATGAAGTCTTGGGCTTTTCCAGCATCTGGTAAGTTCTCTAAAGAAAGAAACAAAAAACAACAGAAATAAGCGAGCCTTAAAAAGTAGGAAGAAAAAACTTAAGTAGAATAAACCTGCAGGGCACGAAAGATACAGCACAATTTCTCTGTGTGTGCCACCAACTTACTTGCGATACTCATGAGCTTCCCAAACATCGCTGTGTTATTGGCCTCAGACTACCAGGACAGGGAGAGAGAGACATGTGAGATATTTTTAAAAGCACCAATTCCAACCATACTTATAAAAGAAAAGAATCGTTAACGAGTCTCAGCACACCACTGGCAGCTTGTGAAGATCAAGCAGCTCTTTGACAAGTCCCCTGAGCATGTTCTGACACTTCCACATCTCATTCAGAGCCCTAAAACCAGAGGAAAAGCAGGTCAGTATTTACGGGTTGCACATCAAACGCTCGTCTGTTTTTGCAAAGATGTGCAGAATGCTTCGGATTTACTAACTTGACGGCGTTGGTGTCCAGGCAGGCGTAAAGGTAGTACAAACATTTCATCTTCTCTTCCGTGTCAAGATTTTGAGGCACCATGAACTGACCGAAAATCTTCTCCACTAACAACCTGGAGGTGGAAAGTTTCAGTGCGTGACTTAAAAGGAAATTACAAATCCAGAGACTGTGAAATCTCACCATCAGACCTGTTGGTCATGCTGATATGTTGTCAATGCACATCAACAATGCGTACGCTCGAAGTTAAGGTTGAAATCTGAACTTTTGTGTTTCCCTAACAGCCTTATTTACTCCCTGTTAGGCCCTGGCAAAGCCCTTAGATTGGTAACATGAACCTTTGTCATGATGGTGCATAATTAAGCCGATTGTCATCAGCCGCAACATCTAATCATTCAAACAGCTTCTCCCTGTGGGCGACGGCTGAAGAATGAATTGTTATGCACAGTTGGGGTGTTCTCACTTGTCGTCAATGCTGTTCTGGTAGTAGATGTGCAGCAGTTTGTCTTTGATCCAGCTGATCTTCAGGGCCGACTCCTTTCCGGCCTCGTGGTGCAGGCAGTATTTCTTATAGAGCTGAGCCAGGCCCATCATGGCCTCCTTACGCACACGCCACTGCACGTGGAGGGAAAGAGAGGAGAGTCCTCAGTCAAGAGCCGGAGACCCTGAGCTTGTTTTTAAGGAATGCATTAGGGGGAGGCCAAATTAAAGGCTCGGGAATTGAATATTCAATGTCAACTGCTAAGAATCTAAAGGAAATAATAAGTCTCACCCTCTTGTCGAGGGTCCTCTCACGCACGAAGCCCAACAGCTGGTCATTGACCAGGTTGAGGTCTTTCTTGCCGGCGTTGATAATGGTGACGATGACGTCGTGGCGGATGGCTTCCTCTGGGTCGTGGGAGCGCACCTTCAGATATTCTGAATAAGAGGATTGGGTTTTTCTGTTAGGGGGCACGTGAACGAACGATTTCAGTTGGAAGGCGGCCGATCGTAGACCCCGAAATAAACCGCGAACGAGGGCACGGCGCACCTGTCAGGTCTCTCGCCAAGTCTGGGTGGTTCATGAGGCAGTGGCTGGCAAACTTCACGCACTCCAGCCTGACTGGGACGTGGATATCGTTGAACCTGGGGGAACATTTCCGTTACTGGCCCGCTACTACTTGACGACTTTGAAAAGCCTTTCTCGTGGGACGTGTCGGGAGTTGCTCACCGTCCTAAAAAGCACTGCCACAGCGGTCGGTTCTGCGAGGCCAGCTCCGAGTCTTTGGCCCCGAATAACTTTGCCAGCAACCGCACAACGGCCAGTCGCTCCTCGCCATCGTTGCTCTGCGAACCAAAAGATTTGGAAAAGGATTGCAATGTTTGATTAAAAAAAAAAGCTTTATTATTATTTATTTTTAATGATTTATCTTTTTCAAACTAATTTATTTCTACTCATAATGCAAACATAGAGAGAGAGAGAGGGCACAAAAATGCATGTGAGGTGTGTACATGTAGTCAGAGAGCAATGCACCACAGCTACACTGGACAGCCCAGAAAGGAGGCGAGTGTGCATTATTTATTATCTGTTGGTCGGCTTAATGTGGCCATTGCTCAGCTCGATGCCCGATTGAATTAAACCTCCTCATGTCCATGACCGCTACGGGACTAAGACGGGGGAAGCAGAGGTCTGGTTGAGTTCTGATTATATTTTGTGGGATTTCCTGCCTGTATAGCCAGTGATTGTTAAATTAAAAACAGTAAAATAAAATATTTTTTAAAATACCACGTTTCTGGTGACTAAGTTTGAACTCAAAAGGGCGATACAAAAACTATTTAAAAAGTAAAAATCTTAAATAAAACCATCGCCTCCATGTGTTTTACTGCATTGCGTTTTCCATTATGGCCCTGTGATTGTTTGTAATCCATTAAGTTACAGTGGAATTGTTCCCATTAATTCAAGACAGAATTAAAAACAAACATGGCTACTAAACATCTTTATCTACCCTTTTAAAAATGAAAAAACTAATATCAAAAGGTCCAAGCTTGGGCAGTGTGCTGTGTTTACCTTGAGTTTGAACTCCAGCTGCGGCATGACAGAGGTAAGCAGCAGGGGGTCGATGGAAAACAGCTCCTGGATGAGGTCAAAGACGTGCTCGGAAAGGTCACTGACAGAGGACTTTCCCATTACTAAAACCTGATTGAAGAACTGGAGAAACAAGAAGGAGTTTTAAGGGTTATTGATGAAGACAAGCTATCAATATGAAGAGAGGATAGCTAACCGAGCAGGAAAAAACTACAATCGGGGAAATGAAACTGAAAATAAGAAGCTCCTCACGTTGGCGATGCACGTCTCGATGGTCTGGACCGTCCTCTTCAGCAGAGTCTTTGCAAGATCGTACGCTTGCTTGTTCAGATTCTGTTCCAGGAGGGGTGAAACGCTCATTAGAAAGCATAGGTGTGTAAAAAAATACAATAAAATCACAAAAGCAACCGGATCTCCAAATCTCTTTGGCCTCACCACTTCAATGTTACTCTGATAATGGGATTTCCAAACCCGAGGCTTACTTTGTGTGCAGGGATGAGGTTGATTAGGATTGTGTCCAGCAGCTCCTGCGTGACTCCGTCTCCCTCCATGATGATAGAACTCATCAGGTCCATCATGTGCATCTGCACCTTCTGGTTATGGCTGTTGCTGCGGACGACGGGAGATACAAAATTACTCCAGGGCAAACAAAGTGACCTTTAAGTGGATGGAATCTAGAAGAATTTCCCCCCCCGATTCAGGGAAAGGTTTGCCAAACACCACCAGGGCCTTACTTGATGACAGAGAAGAGCGTTTTGAAGAGTTGGATGAAGATTTCGTTGCAGTCCTCCAGTTCGAAGCAGATATTGTACGACTTCACCCAGGCCAAGTTCTTAAGGAAACACAAGAAAACCTCTTCTTTAACAATCAAATCCACCATGTCTTCTCCTTTATTTACAATCCAAACTTGTGATAATCAGACAGATCTACTTTCTCTAAATAAATAAACACATTTTACAAATTGCATTTTCCCTCTATCCAAACAACATTTTTTAAGAAAAAGAAAGCGTCACCTCCAGAAGATAAAAGTATCGGTTGAACTGGGGACTCTTTGTGTCTTCTAGTCCTTTTAACTGTCTGGTGATGAACAGGAAGATGTCCTGGAGAGGAGAGTCATTTCGATTACTTGATTCAGTTGTTTATATTTTGTCGGTGCAGAACGATTTCACAGACTGACAAATAAACAGCGTTATCTGGCAGTAAAATTTCCAATGTTTAAAACTTCTTCTCTTTTACAACTAATGCTAATTTTCAATAACTTTTTTGATATGCAAGACTGAAAATGAGATGGGTTCTTATCAATATGAGTGACCGCTAAAGGTCTGAACTTCCCCTAAACGCATTTCCCTTCAGGATGGTGTGAGCTAAATAGATAAATCCAGACCTTGAGTTTGTCGTGGGAGGTGTACGGGGCCTCGGGGGCGTAGATCCTGAAGATGTCAGCCAGACAGCAGGCGACCAGCAGCCGCACATCTTTATTGGGGTTCCTAAGGAAGAACTCTGAGGCCAGGTGGAGTGCCAGGCCGAGATACTGCTGCTTCTCCTCTTCAGAGTCTTGATCCATGTCCATGTAGGTCTTCACCACCATCTGTTAAACGCAGCGAGACAGGAAGTTGGGTGCCACATCACAATCAGCTCAATTTTCGAAAAGACATCTTCTGTTTCCATTATCAGACGACAACTAAACTTTTAGAGGAGTAAAAAAACATTTAAGAATGAAGGAAGGTATCCACCATGTCGATGCAGAGCTACAGTCTGAGGGACTGTGTGCAGTAGACAGCAGAGGTGAACCCACTATAGGGCGACTGGAGACCATGGACAGAAATAAATGTTTGTCTACAAGTCGAACAATATTTATCGCTGTGTTTTAATGTTGATCACGGGGCAAATATGACGAAAAAGCAAAGGCAGGGCTGACTAAACAACAACAGGGGAAGAATGAAAAAACTGGAATGACAAGAGACTAGTCACCAAAACATAAAATAACTGCCAGTAAGGTTTACCTCCACCTACATCTGTCTGGGAAACATAATCATATACTAAAAACTTCAAGATGCTAAATTGAAAAGGGGTTATCCTCTTATCATTGACCTAATTAGAAGTGATGGTTAAAAAAAAAAACAAGGTCCACCATTAGAGAAACTGTGTCACCTTCTATTAAACAGAGAGCCTTCAGTGGGATGATTGCCTTGTAAATTATCAAGCCTACATGAACGAAGCAGGTTTTTTACGGCAGGGATTCTTCAACAGAACAACATTAGAAAAGAGTGCATCTCATCTTTTTGGACAGTCTGTAGTTGTGTTTGATTTACATGAATATGAGGATTTGTTTTTTACATTAATATGATGAGGACAGTTTACAACAATAGCTCATGTCTGTCAGTTTGTGTTATGTCTATAATCTAATTAAAAGTTGAACACGATACTTCGAATGAACTCAATTACACCTTTCCTTTAGAAACCAAAAGGAAAGGAGCAGGCGCACCGGTGCGGTTGTCTTATCAAATCACCCGTTCTTGGTGGATATGCACCAGTGTATCGGGCTTTGAGCAGCCACTTCCTCTGTGGGTGTGCATGTGAGAGTTGAAGTGTAGCTGTAAAGCTTTCCCAACAGTCAGACAGCCAGCACGGGTGGGGGATGGGCCATCGGCTCAACAGACTGCAGAGCAGCGCACTCACTCCTACACACACACAAACACTCACTCTCTGGCTGGCTCCCTCGCCGAAAGCCTTGCTGTTGGAAGCTGAGGACAGCTCTCGTAACAGAGACTGGTGTGTGGGCCTGTTGAGCAGGCTGCCGGAGCATCTCTTTAAGACTACATTCACTGTAGGGCTCACGGCCAAAATGGTGCAGACTGAGAGCGCCATCCAGCCCGGAAAACATTATGAAGGCAAAAGGGTTGAGGGAAATAACAATAAAAATGAACAAGTGATGAGCGAGCGTTAAACAAGTAAAACAATTGTCAAAGTGACACTGTAGAGACGCATCCATTTCTTATCCGGGAATCAGACCAGCAAGACCAGCCGAGAACTTTGCAGTCTTGTGATCCACCGTCTTATCTCAGAGAAGCTCTGCTGACACACGCATTCCCACAATCCACAGGGAAAAGTCGCAGAATCATTTTGGAAAGTATGTAGCTTAGCCGAAACTTCCATAGAAAGCCAAGTCAGCCCAACTGTGCGCTTCTTCGCAGGAGATTGGTAGGTTGGTTCCCATTTGAACCGGCAGCATCCATCGGTGGGTGAGTGCGCTTACTCACTGCACAGAACACAATGTTGTTTACAAGGCGCTTATTTTAAGGAGCAATTCGGAACACTCCAACATCTGCGTCAACTTAAGAAAAGCGCGATGCTGAAGGCGCGTCTTTTTTTCCGTGACTGAAAAATATGCAGGCCAACGCGGCCTTCCGCTTGGCCACATTCCCGCTTTGCTTCAGAAATAAAAACCGCTGGCCAGAAACAGCAACACTCTTGACAAGTGGTCACACAGGGAGTTTTACAACCGTAAATAAATTGATTGGGTCACGAGGTGCCTTCAGAATCCTGGCCCTCGCCTTTATGTGATACAGCTGAATTGAAAGAGGTTTTATTTCCCTGTAAATCCTTTTTCCATTTATGATTGTGCTGAGGCATTCATTAACCCATGCAAATGGACCTTTGACTCACTGAGACTTCACCATCTTAAATCTTCCAATTGATTTCTCCCATTTAAAGCCTTTAGATATGTCAGCAGCAGGACTGGATAATACATGCAGCAAAATGAAGTGCTGAAGTCTTCATATTCCTCTCGAAACACGTAAGAAATTAAACAGCAGATGAAATAAAACAAAAAAAATAAAACGCTTGCCTACATGCTTAGAAACCTGAAGGATTTCATTTCACTACAGTTTGTTGCTAACTCCATGAAATCTGGATATTTTATGCCACCTCAGGACTGTCAACACTAATCATGGCTGATTTGTCAAAAGAAGAGCCGCACGTTGTTTCAAGCGCTTCCAGCACTCAAGTGTTTCCATAACTAAATGTTCTTTTCCCATAAAAAGTCATATTAGCCTAACAAACAGTCCTTTGCAAAAGGTATAAAAAGCAGTGGGTGAGAGCGTTTGGAAGTAAAAATAAATGGGAAGCAGAGGCTTCGGCTAAGGTTTAAAAGCTTTTAAATTTGGCTTGGCTCATGTGAGGAAGAAAAACAAATATGTGCCTTGGCTATTCGTTTTAAAAACACCAGAGGACTGTTTATTGCCCTGTGATTTACACAAACTGGAATCATATGAACAGCTGATCAGAAGTAAAGCTACCCTACTTCTGCTGCTCTGTGTTCCTCATCTTTAACATGTCCTCTAAGGTTCACACTTCCCATATGACACTGCTGGTATGACAGTGACGGAGGAACGAATCACTGTACATCTCATTTTTGGTGATAAAGAGCGAGTCAGACAACCATGAGTACCCTCACTGGTCCTACGCTGCCTGTTCTATTGTCTGGTAGGACCTAAAACACACACAATTATCATTAAATAAATAAAATTGAAGGCGATAACACGCAACTCAAATTTGCAACTATTTGATGATAAAGCTAAATTAATGCAATTTATCTAAACCAGAAATGCATTTCCTTGCACATACACAGAGAATCTATCCCAAACAGGAGTCAAAGACTGAAGTGACATACAAAAGCTGTTCTGTGTATTATGACGGCATATTGCGATGCTTAAACCACAGAGAGAAACTACGAAGGCTTAGACTGAAAGCATGCTTTTAAATGCATCTACCCCATAGGTTAAGAGCATATGAAAATAGCTGGCAGGCTAACATTAGCTGTCCTGGCGGGGTGAAACGGAGTTGGACACACATCTTCACGCATTGGCCATGGCTTCATGCTTACGATCAGTGGTTATATAAGAGCAAGGTTCATCAGAACGCTCTCACTCTTCCATATCCTGTAAACGTCAGGGGTCTGTACGATTTATGGCACTTGGCAAGTAACGGGGCCAGACATCCTGTTAAAGTACTTTTATAACCGAAAAACGACAGCCTGAAACACAAAGTGTCGACCAGGGACCATGATTCCGAGAGCTTTCCTGATCGGTCACGACCATGTCATTGATCTCAGATGTGTCCTAGTTTGTGAATACCAACACGCAAGCGACATAACGGTTCACGTTTCATGTCCACAGCAACACAACCACACACACACACACACACACACACACACACACACACACACACACACACACACACTAGTAAGTTCTCCAGCACAAACGTGTCTGGAGTTCGGAAAGGAGACACAAAATGGAGAATATGTTGAAGTTTTCATTAATTTGTGGGAAAAGTGTTTTTTCAGAGAATCAGCACAACAGTGGAACCTTGTTTGTCAGAGCATTTAGAGCGCTGCCTCTGCCGCGGGACGCTCGCACGGTCCAACTTCCTGGCTCTACACGAGACATGCAAAATTGTTTCTAAAATCACACACACACAGGAGCTACATCCTCTGGTATCTTTGTGTAGCCAATTCATTTTTGGACAGGCTTTAACCGTCGCAAAAGATAAGGCTAATATCAGTAATCTGGTGTTGCTGTGGAAATGATTCAACAGTGAAAGTTGAGAACAAATGTGGACGTAATAAGTGCAGCAAGCGTATCTGTACGATGTTTAAAAACACCAAAACAATTCGGAATGAATTGAGGTCAAAGCCATATGACGTGGAACACTATCAGATTAAAACAGTATAAATCTTTCTCTGTACAACAGAATTAGGGCGTTGGTTTGGTGACGGAGGTGGTCTGTATTTGAAAACTGTTGCGCTGCCCTATAATCTACCACCTTATTAAACGCTACGCTGACGGTGTCTCTCCGGCTATGGGACCGAGGCTACAGATCATCCTTTTAATGTCAGTCTTTTGACTCAAATGATCTATAAACATCTGACTTGGACATTCAACAACATGCCCTTCTGCCCACTTTTTGCCGCCAAGGCCATGGTTGTTTGCTGTGTTAACAGTGCCGGAAGGTAAAGTCGAGTTAATACAAGTCGAGGGGCACCCTGCGCGCCAACTGGAACACAGCTCATGGCCTTTAATAATCTATTTAATTTAATAATCTATCCCTGCCTGGCAATTTCATCGCAATTCACCTTTTTAACACTCAAACGTGTATTGAACAGCTGTTAAACGTAAATACAAAAAGCTGCATCTGGTGCAGAGTACGCGTAACCCAACTTCATTTACCACCGAAGTCCACATATCTTACATAATCAGATGTCCTTTATGTGGTGCAGCCTTTACTTGGACTTCCAGTAGTCTGCAGTGCATAAATGGAGTTGTCTCTACAGGGGTTAGATTGCTCATAGTTTGGCTGCAGATGTTTGGTCATTGTGCGGTTTTAGTGGTTTCGGTTGTGCAAATAAAACAATAAAATTCAAACCAGGCCTGTTCAATTTGTCTGGATCCACCAAAGCGAAACAGTTTCAGTTGATTTATAATCACTTGCTGCCCAACCCTAACCCCGACCCTCCATTCTACAGTAATGTCCAAAACAACACAACACTGGATTGAATAGGAGGGAGGGTTTCCATTAATACCTTAAAAGACCTGTGCGACTCTATACGCCTCGCCCCAACTCGGTTTAGATGGTTTTCAATTACAAATGAGGTCAGAACAGAAATGCTGGGCGAACCAGCCTGTGACACTATCTACAAGCAACACAAACATCGGAACACAGTGAAGGATATGTCACAGCAACGATATACCAACTAAACCTCGGTGTTAAACCGCCGTCTTGGTCTGCGTGTTAGTTATTTATAGCAGCTATGATCACGCACAATAAAGCTGGACTATTGTTGTTTTTGGCTGCATTTTAAAAACAGGCGGGATTCACGTGAAGGAGTCTATTGAATCATGTGACTCCCTGACAGTTCGGCTCTGCTCTAGCTTTTGGTATGGACGAAGGAAAGAGTATATAAAGGTAAGACGCAGAGAGGTTGAACAAATCAACAATCCCTTCTGCCCTCTCAGATGGCAAGGAACTTGGGTGCTGTGACTGATGACCAGCTGGCCTTCTCTGATCGTGTTGTGTCTGATACATGGTCGTAGCACTATCCACCATTTGACATAAGAAAGATCAGGCCAGCCATGACAAAACAAGCTACCTAGCTCCTGTTACCGTCGCCTGGTTATTAGGCACTTTGACTACTGCAATGCCTTTCTGTTGGGCCTCCTGGCCTCCATGTTAAAACCAATGCAAATGGTCCAGAACGCTGGACACCACCGCTGTTCATTGAGCTACACCTGCTACCTGTAGGTGCTTATGTCAAATACAAATACATAGGTCTGCTCAGCAGTACAACTTCAACACTCTCAAAAAGACCCAAGTCAACCCACAGCTCCTTCATCCCTCCAAAGAACATTGTCTGGGGTTGCCACCCCACCACCAAGAGCGCAGCACTCCAGACCGTTTTCCTCCCTTTTAAAAACTTTTTTCCAAGAGTGCCTGCTCTCCTCATGACTAACAATACTTATCTTTCACTTTCGTTTCCTATAAACAAACCTGAAGATCTGCTTTCCACCTCCAGCACACCGTTAATATTACAACTGTATTTTGTAAATAACCTAAGTGTACTTGATTATCTTATATCCTTGTAGTTGGCGTGGGTTAAAGTGTCTCGTAAACACAAATATGCTTGTCATACATAGTGGGTGTGAGACCATGAAACATATTCTGAAATCGAGGCACAAATGGTAAATATCATGTGTGAAGCTCCAGGCTTTCAATTACACAATTATCAAGTAAGCGGATAATTAAGTTAATCTAATTCAATTCAACAATAGGATGAAAACTGCTCACAGTCATGATACACATAAGAGTGTGCCAAAACAGTGCCACTGATGACTTAAGGTGTAAGTTTACAAAGCTAAGGGGTTTGGGTGTTATGTCAGAGACTTAACACTTCAAAATGGGTCAAGAGCTTCTTTCTGTTGCTTGAGTTTGGGGACAATGAACGTGCCTTTCCGTACCTTTAATCGTTTGACCACCTCATCGTTGCTGATTTTGTCAGTAATCTCTTTGACTCCGGGTGGATAGATGATCTTTCCATCCCCCGCCGGTTTCTGCTGTTGCGGGAACTCCATGCTCGTTGATGTATGGTCCACACGGTCTTCTACTGGCCTCTATGGGTCAGAAAACAAAAGTTCAACACAACCATGCTACCGCACTCACCAAAACCTGGCTTTAAGCATCATTCTGCCCAGTTAAACATCGCTTTCGCTCCACAAAACTGCTCAAATGACACCTATACACTCAACGACATTTGCGTCCAAAACTCTTCTCGCAGAGAACGCCATCACTGAACCAACACCGTGCATCTTATTAGCCTGTATGCTAAATTACCTCAGCTAAACATCATGTCTGCATTTTCCGTATATTTTTTTCACAAACAAACGACTGTATACAGAAACGAATTCTCCCACCGCTTCGATGATATTATGCCAATCTGTAGAGCAGTTTTGTCGGAAAACCACTTTCCGATCAACACGAGGGTAACCGGTGTCTATCTACTGTCATACAGGTTATCAAATTAGCTAGCGTGCTAGCTGCCTTGCAAACAACATAGGTTAGCATTTTGCGGGAAGGAAGTAGAGTTAGCAGAGAGCGGCTAATACACGTTAGCCGTGCTATCTGGTTAGCCTACTTCGCTAGCCTAGGCCGCAAACTGTCCAGGTACCCATCACATCTCGGTCTACAGACAATCACTGAGGAAGTGAAGTATCCTATCACCTTTTCCTTAAATAGCCATTCCCGTGCTTAGTTCCCGTGGGTTCCGACTAATGAAACTACTTTGGGAAGTAGAAAAAAATAGCTAATTTACTTGTTCCAGTCTTTTTTCCAACTTCCAAGCATCTCTCCGTACTGCCGCTAGTTCACAGGCGAGGCAGAGCTGCTACCGTCGCCCTGAGCACTCCTCTCTCACCAACAACTTGCCCCACGGATGGTTTTAAACACCCCAACAAATGCGAAATGAAAATATCTCCAGATAAACAGCTACGACATATAACCCGGGACGCTTGGCAAACGCGCCCTCACTAGTATTTACCTCTCAAATGGGCCGTTTTAATTCATTAGTCTGACTCAGGTTGAGCTTAGTTTTCGGCACAAAGCTCTGTCTCCGTTCAGTCAATGCTGGCTGTGTGAAAGATGGATGAAGAGCGCCCCCCTCGGTCTCTCTGGAGCACACAGCTCCAAATTCATGGCGGGATTTGGAAACAAATAGCACCTACCGACTAAAGTTTCTTTACTTCATCCATCCATTGCACCCGTGACAGTAATTCCGCATTGTCTTTTTTAAAAATTAACATAGAAAACATGTTTTTCGTTGCTCAAATCTATTCGACACGTTTGTCCACAAATATGTAAATTCAAATACACTACGACTTACAAAAATAAAAGCAATAATTATAAAGAGATCAGTTGTTGAAAACAAAGAGTTGAATGTAGCTTTTAATTCCGTTCATAGTCAGGATTAAAAAAACACAACTTCCATCGCTGAGACAGTATCTATTACGTCGTAACTACTGGTGGCATGCGAATTGTGATAGTGACACTACATTAAATATTAATCGATTTCAATCAATTTAACACTATTTTAGGGTGATCAGATTAGAGACGTTCTTCAAATCTGAGTGTTTGAGCCTTAAGTTGTAAAATAGAAACAGTTAGATTACATAAGACAATTTCGAACACACAAGGAGGGCAAGCTTTTATTTTTTTAGGGAACTACATCCGGTGTTGTACACCAACGTTGGACGCAGCTTATGTTTTCTGTCGAATTTCCACCGCTTGGAGTGCTGTTGGGTATGATAACCTTGAGTCGATGTAGTTTTGTTGTGTAGAGCCAATGTCAGAAGCATGCTTGGAGTCTCGGGCCTCCCTCATGTGCCTTACCAGCGGGTAGTTAACTCCCTTAGTAGCTAATGAGAGCAGGCGTCGGCTTTACGGTATGCCTCGGAGAAAGAAAAACGGCCAGAGCCCGGCGAGGCAGCCCGGGGGGCCTCCGGAGGGAGGGAGCCTGGGCCCCTACACGGGATACCTACTACGTCCGGGACATGACCAAGCTATGGCGAGCAACTTCCCACTTAGCAACCCGGCGCCCAGCTCCGCTGACAAGGAGACAATCGTGAAGAGCATGCGGGAGATGTTCTCCCACCTGGACCCGGATGTCATACACATCGTGTTGTCCGAGTGTGACTTTAAAGGTACCACAACAAACGAAGGCTCGGTTGTCCAACCTGCCGCCTGACCGGTGAAACGTGGGCGGTGAAACTTGGCTAAATAGTTAGCTGGCTCGCTTTCGGGTTAAAGCGCTTGTAGCACACGATAACTGCCCCGTGATAGTTACATATCAGTTATACTGCTGACAGCCTAAAGCTGAGCCTATCATTTTCTCCTGGTCTACATGTCTGCGTTTCTTCTTCCACCTGTTGCCCCAGTTCAGAGCCGTGGGAATGCTATAGGTCTTGCCGAGTTGACAGAAAATATGTTGTTATGTCTGTTAGACCCCTGTCAGAGTTATAGTTATAGCTAAACATGAAGTGATACTCGGTTTTTGATAAGAAAGAAATGGCCAGAAGAGTGACCAAAAGTTCTTTTTTTTTTACAGGGCAGTAAAAGCAATAGTGCGTTAATTGTCAGTCATTCAAAATGTCATGACCAGTAGTTTGACAGTTTCTTTAACGTGTTGTTTTGGGTTCCCACTTGGCTCCCCACTGAATTGCTTTGTTGTCTTATGTTTGAGATATTGATTCCATGTTTCTACAAACTTTGGGGGAGAAAAAAATTCGAGGTAATTACGTGTGAATTCATTTATTTTTTCTTGTCTTCTTTGTGCATCGTAGTTGAAAACGCAATGGACTCCCTCCTGGAGCTGTCTGTGGCGGCTGAGGGCGCGGCTCCAATCCCGGCTGCGGCCTCAGGCTTTGAGCACACCGCTGCGGCTTTGATCAGCTCCCAGGACTTTTCCGACCCAGGCCGAGGCTTGGGGTCCTCCTCGCATCAGCCCCCCTCATCTCTACCCACTGACCTGCTGACAGAGGAGCTGGACTTGCTTATTGACCAAGAGTTGCATACACTGACCATGCAGCAAGACATTAAGGAGGAGCAGCAGAGCAGCTTGTCTTCGAAATCTTTCCCTCATCTTCAGTGGGGCCCCGAGGCTGCACACAGAGGCTTGGTGGAGCCTTCATCTGGAGCTCTGTTGCCCCCCAATCAGGTCAGTGCATGGGAGGACAACACCGCTGAGCCACAGGGAGGTGTGCTGGATTTTAAACACCTGATGACAGAAATGCCTTCAGACAAGCCCAAACCTCATTGGAATCTGGCAGCGTTTGGTCGCCCCGTAGCTTTTCAGGTTTATAAAAAGCAGGACCCGCCTCCCTCTCTGTCAGAGAACACTGCACCTGTTGGACCTGAGGCTGCAGGCCGCAGAACCAGTTCTGTAGCCAGCTCGCTAAACAACAATCCACCCAGTCACGAGGTACCATGTTGGAACCTGGAGGCACCCGTGTTTTCTCCCCGTTTGCCCGGAAAGGAGGGACCTGCCTTCATAACCCCTGTGGCTCAAACTGCCCCCTGCTGGCTCAGCCTGACCAGGAACGCCTCCCCCTGGCTCACCCAGGGCGCTGTCAGCCAGGCCCCTCTCAAACCTACTGCTACTATTCCAAAGGCCTGGAACCGGCCCTCTTCTCCTCAGGCCCCTGTCAAGCTCAACAAGCTCCGTTTGCAGGGGAAAGTGCTGGTGCTCCTCCGTGGTGCTCCAGGATCTGGCAAAACCACCCTGGCAAGGTAAACAGTCAGATCAGTAAATCTTCTATCTAATATTGTATTAATGCTATTGGCTGTGATTGAGAGGTGACTGGGAGACCAAACTAATAAACAGAAACACACAGCCCTAATACCTCTTTCAGATGTGCTTTATCCACTTTTTTTTTCTTTATTGAAGTTTTGGGATTCTTTGAAAAGTGTCCTTTTCTGAGACCAATGCAGGTAAAGATGAAAAACTAAACTTTACTGAGCCGTGTTGACAGCGAACATTTCCAAATCTTTCAAGACTTGCAGAGAAAAAAATCAAATCTTTTATAAAATTCTTTTTATTACTTTTTGAAGTTAAAGGAAGCACAGATGGCATCGATTTGGCTGAAATCGTTTTTTAAATAAATATATATACCTACATTGTCCTGGTTGCAAATTACAGCCCAGCAAATGGTGCTGACATTCATCTTTTACATTTCTGCTTTAAAAAAACAAAACAAAGCAATCATATGGGTTTAAAAATAAAAAGTGGTGAAAAACAAGTGATTGAGGTGGACTGCGACTATACTTCTGTAACATTGGAGTCGCGGACCTCCGCTACAGCTGCTGTAACATCACCTGAAATACGTTTTTTTTTCTTTTTGTGCCCCTGCAGAGCCTTGCTGCATAATAACCCTGGTGGAGTAATACTAAGCACTGACGACTATTTCACCCACAATCGAGGGTACCGGTTTGACCCCGCGATGCTGGGGGAGGCCCACGAGTGGAACCATAAGCGAGGTTCATGGCACACGAGCTGCACTTAGACAAAGTCGTAGAGTGACGACAAGTTGAATGACCCCTGTCTGCTTTTCTTCCTGTATCTCTGCAATCGATTGCTGTTCAGTTTCACAACAAATGCCTTGTTTCTCTCGCACCACCTTTGCACTGCAGCCAGAGAGGCTTTCAAGAAGGGCACCAACCCCATCATCATCGATAACACCAACATGCAGGGCTGGGAGATGAAGCCCTATGTGGCTCAGGTCAGTCAGTAAATGATGGGAAGAGCTTCGTAAAACCCATTTTTAAGCATAAATTTTGCTGCATTGTCACCGAGCTAAGCGTGTTAAAGTTTTCTTTCTATCCTGTCTGCATTTTCAGACATTCAGAGCGGTGTCGGTATACAAGAGAATGCAATAAACCAAAGAAAACGTTACGTTTCCTTAGATTTGAGGAACAGTTATTGCAGAAAATGTTTGGACCTGCTTGACCACACAGGAGTTTAAGGGCTGCAGAGACTGACCAGTGCCCTCTCCGTCCTAGGCGCTGAGACATGGCTATAAAGTGCTGTTCAGAGAGCCGGACAGCTGGTGGAGGCACAAGCCTAGAGAGCTGGAGAGGTCAGAGGGGCAGAAGGACAGTATCACATCGGCTGAAAAGTTTCAGTCCGAGGATAACGTGTGCTGTTTTCCAGACGCACCGCACACAAGGTCCCCGTGGAAACCATCCGCCGCATGCTGAATGGATACGAGCGCTGCGTCACCGTCCAGTCCATCATGGGCTCGCACGCGCCTGAGATCAAACAGCGTCCGCCTCCAGAGAACAAAAGCTCACAGTGAGTGCCGTTTCCTTTGCACTTTCTCCATGCACATAAGCCCGTTCCTGCTCAGATAATAGAGGCGACACGTGTCCAGGAAGTTGTAGTAACAAAAGCCCCGTGACTTTCTACCACAGAAGAAACTTTCTCAAAAGGAGACAGTCCTGTTTTTTTATTTTTTGATTTGTCTTGGTCTATCAGAACAAAGCTACAGGTTTTCTTTCATTACTGACAGAGGACATGAAGGTAGTTATCTTTTTGTTCATACAGATTGTCATTTGCCACCGTGCGAAATGAATCCCAAATCAAATTTTGAAAAAGAATAGTACATTTTAAGACACACAAAAGGTGTATTTTGATTTTGAGGTGATATGACCTGAGGATTTGACTGTAATGGGGCGTTCAGGATCCCCTTTGACTAAGACTTTTAGACACTGATGCTTAAAATAGTCAAGCCCCCCCTAACTTTGCTCTAATCCAACATTTATGTATCGTTATGGCTGGATTAAATCTAACCTTTCTAATTTAAGCATTATTTGAAGATATTTCATTGTCATCTATGGGAATTAGGGAATTCTAGATTCTAGTTTTTCAGTAGGTTTCCTTTAAGGCATGTTTAAAGATTAATTTCTTAAGATTTTTTTTTCTATTATTAGGTTAATCTAAGTTGGTGTTGAAACTGTGCTCAGAGTTAATTTTAAGACGTGCTTTTACAGATAAAGACTAGATGGTGACAAATCATACTTGTCTATTGTTTTTTTGTATGTTTGTTGCCACTTGTAGCAAAACAAACACAACAAATCTTCCTCTCGCTTTTCCTTTAGACCCGTCTCCTCTGAAACGACATGTCCTGACCTCGTATGTCAGCCGAAGTTAACTGAGAGCTGTAAAAAATCCCATCCAGCCCGTCTTTTGTCCTCCCTTCCCGATGTGTCGTCAGTCGGCGGCTCCGGAGAGGTTTCGGCGCAAACGGGCGATATCTGCCAATCTTCCGAGTCGCTCCATCTCCAACTCTCTGGAACACAAAACAACGTTCCTGGTGCCTCTGAGGATGACGATGAGATGGATTTTGGTGAGCTTGACTCTGAGCTGGACTCCTGGTTAGAGCTGAACCCCCCCGCTGGAGACGGGGGGATCCCAGATTGTGTTGTGGAGTCGGTGATGAACGAAGAGACCTGTGGCGATCCGGTGCAAGCGGCCTTCTCTGAGTCCATTGGACAGAGAGTTCGGAGAGAAAGGCCAGGCAGGTGCTCTGGCTTTGAGCAGGCAGAGCCAGCAGATGTGGTGAAAGACGCCAACCAGCCAGAAGAAGAAAAGCCGGAGGACGGTGAGATGGCGAGGTGTGAGGAGGAGGGGGAGGAAGCGCCCAAGACTTTAAACTTTGTGGGAGATTGGCCGTCCGAAGGCTCCCTGAAGCAGCGACCGGCGAGGAAAAGAGAAAGGCACAGAGTGAAGAGTGGAAAGGGACCTCGGGCAGGAGCTAGTGACCGTGAAAAACCAACCAGCACGAAGACGGGCCCTGACATAACAGCTTTTCAGAAGCTTCTGGATCTCATTCAAACCGGTGTCGCTCCAAGTCAAACCAGCTCCTCCAGCTCCCGCTCCGCTTCTACAAGCTCAGGGGAGGAACCCCAGAGGGAGAGCGTCGGCAGGGGTGGGTTTGAGGACCCGAGCAGTGAGGACAGACAGCAGGACGGAGTCGGCGCCAGCAGAGGTGAACTGCCCGACTGCGTGCTGGACTGGATGGCAGCCGACTCTTCAACCACGGGAAAACATCGAGGACCAGAGGAAGATAAAGTTGTCACGGAAAGGGACTGCGCTGGGACGGAAAGCAGGACAGAAACTCTGTCTGAAGTGCCGAAATCAACCAGCACGCGACCCAAAGTGGACGAAACCCTCTGCAACAAAGACGCAGATGCGGACCCGGGTGAGCACTTCCGAGAGGCTGATGCCGAGGCCGATGGACGCCGTACCGACGAGATATCTCAGAGTCCGGCGTGTGGGGGCTCCGAGGAGACGGACAACGGCGGAGGCAGTCAGGAAAGAAAGCAGCTGCAAGGTCGGAGAGCCGGTAAGCCCATCAAGCTGGCCCTGACCTTCACTCAGAACCGCCCTGCTGCTTCACCCGATGAGCCGGACGTTCCCGACCCCGAGGCCGGAAACCCCGACGACCCCGACAGCAGCGCAAACCCAGACGCCCCATCTGCTCTGCGCCCTGAACGCGACTCCGCTTTCCATCCCGATCGAGGTCCGGACCCCACTGCTCAGCCGCCACCCCCCGACTCTCCCGCTTCTCCACCTCCTCCTCCTCATCTGGCCCAAACAGGCCGCTCTTCTCAGACAGAACCCACAGACTTCGCACTTCTCTGGCGTCTCGCTCACCACGACGACTCAGAGGAAACGGCCGGCGCAATCGCGAGCAGCCAATCCGGCATCTTTGCGGTCGTGTGCGGCGACTCCTCCCGCTTCGCGCCGGGGCGCTCCCCCGCGGTCAGCGCAGTAGCCGGCGTTCACCCGCCGGGCCACGCGGAGGTTCCCTACCGTGTGGTTCACGAGAAGGGCACACAGGTGGAGGAGAAGGACGTCGGGGTAACCCGGGGCCGTCTGGAGAGCCTGCGCATCCTCAGCAGCCATTTTAAGCTGGTCGGCTTCGACACACTCGAGGATCTGTACGACAAGTGCCACCAAGACCTGGAGTGGACCACCAACCTGCTGCTGGACTCGGGAGAGAGATTCTTTAGGGACGAAGAGGCTGAAGAGCAGGAGCATGAACACATTGAAACGTCCGGTGTGGGTGGAGCTTCCTGTGAAGCTGCAGAAAGCAGGAGATGTCCCGACGTGGTAGGCGAGCCTCAACAAGAGGGAGAGCAAGCGGACTCGGCCCGTGGGACTGCGAGCGAGTCAAGCGGGACTGCCGTCAACGCAGAGGCGCAGAGTCTGGGAGGTGCATCAAACCAGGATCAATCAGATGCAACTTCCGACTCGGAAAGAGCTTCTCGAACAGAACTGTGTCAGCCGAGAGTCACAAAAGAGCCTGGGCAAGGGGACGGCCGAGATCAGATAAACATACCAGAGCCCGGCCCAGCCAGAGGAGCCTGCAGAGCGACCCTGGATGAGGAAGTGATAATTGAGGAGTTAAGGGTTGAGACCGAGGACGAGGTGGCCAACATGGAGGAGATCAATCGGCTGCTGCAGGCCGAGCTGGCCGAGATCGAGAGAGAGGACAAACAGAGGAAGGAGGAGAAACAGAGGAAGGAGGAGAAACGGAGCCGACATCTGGATATTCAGACCGTGGAGCTGAAACTGCCCACCGAGTTGGCGCTGCAGTTAACTGAGCTGTTTGGTCCTGTTGGACTCGACCAAGGTAACTAACTCATAGGAATCGCCACGGAAAATCAATTTTTAAGTGGTAGGGTTAAACTGAAATGCCAACTCGAGTAGCACTTCACCATTCAATAAAAAACACTGATGCACCTTATTGCCGGAGAGAGCTGTAGCACCAAACCAGAACATCCTGTTACGCTGCTTTTTCTTAGGAACGATACATGAGGCTCTCTTATGTTGTGTCCTCTATGTGTGAATCACCAAAGAAAATCCGAGGCCTGTTAACATAACAAGGATAATAAGCCCCTGTGTTTTCCACACTAGAATCTAAACCATCGCTTTAAGGCATCTGTCTTATCAAGATCAGCGTCAGCTGAAAGATCAACATCATTATAGCATGTTTGTCTTAGTTTTGTTGAAAATTACAGGAAATATTGGTAATTAGCTGCCAATAAAGCTGATTTAAGAAGAATGTTTTCCTCTCTCTCATATTTCATCCAGTAGGCAGGGGAGGGGGATCAATAAATTAATCTTGGAAAAGGAGTGTTTAAACTTTGTCCTCTTGGTGATAAATGATAATGCCCAGAGGTACAAAGTTCCAACTTTTCAAGGGGAAATACACTACTGACAGTTACCATGAGCTATCCCCAAAGAAGCTGTTTAGTACATGGGTATACCTTATATGTTAGATGCCCAGCATAGCCTGCCAGCTTCTGTTAACGAACTGGTATTTTACAGATGTTTTTTTAATTATTTTTTTACAAGGAATGAAAGTCCAAGTTAGTCTAGTCAAAGCTTACTTGTGTGTTTTTTCTTTGTTATTTTTTTATTTTTTATTTGACATCCTTGAATTTCTAAGTTGTCCTGTCTGGTTAATTAGATTCAGGAACATGCCACGAAGAGGACTTTTCCGTGCTGATGGACCTGAATCTGGCTAAAATGCTTCACCAGAAGTGGAAGGAAAACATCCAGGTGGAGTTGAATCTCCGTCCTGTTACGGATACGGTCCGATGTTCTTAATAGCACCGAGAGACGGCCTCTGTCTGCACGTCTTAATGTTGATTTTGTCTTTTAGGAAAGGCAACGACAAGCGGCGCTTTCTTTTCACTTGCTTCAGGAAAGTGAGTTGGAACACACACATAAAACCAAAACTGCTGCACACAATACAATACAAAAACATGCAAACATGTCTCTCACAGAGGGATAAATAGCGCACTCTCTAAATACATTTTTAATGTACATGTTTGAATGTTTAGGTTCATCGCAGAGGGTGAATTCACAGGGGGGCATTTATAGGCCACAAGACAGGACACTATCAACACAAAAGGGTCAACATGGGGCCTCTGGTCCCATTCCATACATGGACCACTGGAGTGTGTCCCATCCACCCATCTCCCTCAGAGATATTATAAAAGAGGAGCAGGCTTTGCAAGAGACTTTGCAAAAGGTAACAGCTGGATCCCTTTTTTTTTTTTTAAACAAACAAAAGAAACATCTCATTCTTCTTCTTTTGTTTATACTAACATCTGTTTGAATTTCACTCTGTAAGACCAGAAAAAGCCGCGCGGACCTGGACCAGCGGGATGGAGCAACTTTATTAAAAGAGCAGCAGCTGTTCTCCCTGTTCCCCACCATCGACCGGATTTTTCTCCAGGACATCTTCAGAGACCACAAGTAAGAAAAAACAGCTGTGATGCTGTCCGCTCAGATGGACGATTGCGGTTATCCTGTAATTGCAAGAAATGAAACCTGCTTCCACCGAGGCTGTTAATGTAAGCGCGCTCCCCGTGGGTCCTTTCAGCCCGGCGTGTTTGCAGCTTAGTGCTAGTAGGGTCGCATAGGGCCTTCAGCCTGTGCCAGCCGACACTTGGCGAGAGGCGGAGTGCAGCCTGGACAGGTGGCCAGTCCATCACAGGGCCACACAGAGACAAACAACCGCACACATTCACATTCATTCATACGGGGGCAATTAAGAGACTCCTTTTAACCCATACATGTTTGGGGACTATGGGAGGAAGCAGGGGTATCCAGAGAGAACCCACAAGGACACGGGAAAACATGCAACAAGGATGTGAGAGGCGTGCACAGTGTCATTCTTTATCGAGAAATAAATAAAAACCAAAGGATAATGCTCAATGTTTTCCCAGCATAATGCCACCATAGTTCTCTGTAGTACTGTTTAGTCATTTTATGAGCAGCTGAAAGTCTCTGAAGTATAACCAGAACTATAGTTCTGGTTTTTGCTCTAAATAAGATTTACCAAATTTACCTTTGGCCTGTTTATTTATTTATTTATTTAATGTTTTGTTTTTTTTTGTTTTTTTTACTGAAAGTATGAGACAATTTTCCAAGAAAATTTTTCAGATATCATTTAAAGTTCCACACACACATATAAACATGTGATGTTTTCTGTTGAGAAACGGCGTGTTGTCGTCCTTTGGTCCTCTCAAAGCAAAGACATCGCTCCCGTATCACCCCAGTTGTGATATCTCTAGGTTGCCCTGAGGTCATGTTCAGGGTTTAATTTGGCACCTTCTTTTCATTTATAAATTGATTTTGGTTTTTAACTAAGATCTCGAAGAGACCCTACATTCTTCCACTGGGAGGCAGATTGTGCTCTAAATCGCACTTTTACTTTTAATGTGTTTATCCAAGTCTTTAAAAGGGATAATGAACTCATTTACTGCTCTTCTACACTTATTTATTGGTTATGAATAAGTGATGCCAGAAATGGGGTTTATCCAACCTGAATTCTGTACCTGTCCGTTTTTGTTTGTGTTTTTTTGTAGCTATAAACTGACGGAGACAGAGCAGTTTCTTCGCTCTTTATTGAACGAGGAACCAGCGAAGACGGTTATTGCTCCAGAAATTCCTCTCTCTGACCATCCCAGAACCGCCAGCAGGGAAAGAGAAAAGGTACAGAAAGACAGGGAGGCAAACAGAGCAGCGGAACACTTTTGCTGTTTATTCAAATGATCTGCTGTGTCTTGTGCAGGTGTAAAAAAATTAGCTTTTTTGCATTTGTAAAATGCAAAAATGTCCTCCAGCATAGGTTCAATTTCCCTAAAGTTCAGCAGCCGGAGAGACTACATTTCTATGGATTAATATTGATTTTTCACTCTCCTTATTAGCTGTCCATATCACAGTGTTTTATCTTTTTCTTAGAGGCAAAAGCCCCTGGAATCAGCTGCACTGAACTATCAGGATACAGAAGACCCAGAGTACGAGGACTTTAGAGCTGAGGCCAGCCTTCAGAGGACAAGACAACTCGAGAGCTTTGCCAAAGCCGCTGAAGCCTACAAGCAGGGCCGCAAAGAAGTGGCCTCGTTTTATGCACAACAGGTAAATTGGTGTTTTGTCCTTTGTTTGCTAGTTTAGCACCAAAAGGCCGGCGAGTCCCAGCTTTGACTCCTTTATAGCACGTCATCCACCTTTTCCTCTTTCGCACGCCCTCTGTCAACTCCATCAACTCCGTCTAATCAAACAGATTGAACATATCCATTCATCCACATTTGGTAAAATACTGTGAGATCACTATGGAATGGTATACTCTGGTGTAAAGATTTGTCTGTAACCTCCTTTTAGGGCCACATGCACGGCCAGCGGATGCGTGAAGCCAACCAGCGCGCATCCGCTCAGATCTTTAACCGGGTCAACTCATCACTGTTGCCCAGAAACATTCTGGACCTCCATGGGCTTCATGTGAATGAGGCCCTGGATCATCTGGGTCAGGTCTTAGAGAAAAAAACTGCAGGTACCTGCATACGCTCTGAACAACAAAGTCTGAGCTATACATGGTGACGTACACAGGGAAATTAAATGTACCTTCGTTATTACTGTAATACTTCTGTCATTCCATTATCATGGGTCCACTAACTGTATTCTGTATTTTGTTTTGTTTTTTTTTGTTCCGCTTCGGCCTCCTTGTGTGCAGATTGTGAGCAGGGTCTCTGTGAACCTCAGCTCTCTGTAATCACAGGAAGAGGGAACCACAGCCAGGGGGGAGTGGCCCGCATCCGCCCCGCTGTTATAGACTACCTCACCAACAAACATTACAGGTACACGTGCGCGCACACGTAACACACCTTTTAACAAAAAAAAAACACCAAGAGATGTTCGTCTTCACCCACCTTTTCTTCTACCTATGTATGTTTGCAGGTTCACCGAAAAGCCAGGTCTCATCTCTGTGTCTTTGAGGTGAAAGGTTCCAGATCAGCAGTTCAGCTCTCGTCTTCTCTCATTCCTCACTTCTTTAACACAAGTTGAACACGATACACCACGTGCATAACATGAGTCTCTCAGCCTCAATCAGTTATAGAGCCGCCAGAGAGAACTGCTGCTTGCACTGACACTACTTTCATTTTATGTCTACTCTGCTTTCTCTTCATGTGGAAAAAGGACTGCATTGGTAAGAAATAAGGTATTTTATGCCTCTGTGTAGATTACATGTGTTTATTTTAATGTCAAATCTGTGTGTATTTTACTCCATATGTGTATATTTACCTCCATATGTTTTAAAATGAACAAGTCCTGTGTGTGTTACAGGCTCCATGATGAATACATTAATATGTAAACATCATCTTGAACTGTTAGTGCTAATATTGTATTTGAATCCCAGTCACATGGGGTCTACTTGCATCTTACTCTACAACCAGTTTTTAAGTCGTTATTTGAGACGGTTATCATGACATTTTATGCTTTTCTGCATTATAAAGCTGAAATGCTTTCAAGGAGGAGAGAAGTTTAGCTCTTGTTTTAAAGTCTTAGTTTCACCACGAGGTACGCATGAAACGTCACGGACGATCAAAGACGATGTCGATGTGGTCGAACCGCCTCATCAAGAAAGTTTAGCAGCACCTACTGTGACTTCTTTGGTCTCCTTTGTCTGGAGGCACGTTGCCTTTTTAACGGAACACTTTGATAATACTACAAACAAATATTAGCTGCTAATAAACTGTTATTTAAACTCAGGTGACTGCAGTGGTTAAGGGTTCTTCTCTTTTGAGGCCAGTTGATTGTTTTCAGCTCATGTATGGTAGCTATGTAAAACACGGTGCACCAAGTGTTGTAACATTGGTCTTCCAAGTGTGGCGACATCAGTTTTTTTATGCTTAAAACTGCTAAGGTTTTCTACCTGTTTGAAAAAGATAAGATTTACCCTTTGTAAGTGCAGCTGTAAACACATGAAATTATCCATATTGTTCATACAATTTTACTGAAGATGTTATATTGTGAAATAAATCCATATTTGTCTAGAGTTGTTTATCCTTGTCATTATTTGTCCGTGTGTTTGTGTTGGGTCAGTGTAGTTTTTAAATCCAGTCTAAGCCATGACACAAAGGTAATTCTTATCTGGCATCCTTGCTTCTCTTTACTTTGATTCAAAGAAAGGCTATTTCGGGTTATCGGGAAGCAGAAAAACACAAGTTCTCTAACAAGGAAGGCATTTTTCCTTTGGCTAAACCTCCTATGTTCAATGCTAGAGAGCCAGAAGTTTGCATATTTTAAAGGAAATGTGCTCATACTTGTGTAAATATTAACATTTCACTCAACCAGGAATATACTTGTGAAGTATAATCAACACTTCAATGATACCCATTATTGTCTTTTGATATGAGTTTTTTTTGTTGAAATTATTTTTATAGTTACCGTATTTATTTTCATAGTCTTTATGTCCAGACTGATGATAGATTACTGAAATATATTAGTAGTCAACAGCTAACAGAATGTACACAGACATCAGCATTTTGAGAAAAAAAACATTGATAGACGTTACATATTGTTTAGTGCATAAAAGGACCTAACTTTAAAAAATTGCAAAAACATTTACATGAGAGGCATAAGCTTGAATTTTTCAATTTAGGATAATTAGCTGAGGCTAAGACAGGCAAAGGACAGTGGATTTACAGCAAAGATAACAAATCTAAATCCACTTAATTAAAAAACATTTGTTTTACAAAGCAATTCTTTGTCTGATTTGACTTAGTGAAGCAGAGCAAGATCAGCAGCTGCAGAGCCCACCCCCCCAAAATCCATTGAGCACATACCTATCTACATACAACATACAAAAAAAGGCTTTCTTTTTTTCTGTCCTCTTACCTTGCATTTCTATGGATATTGCATACATAAAATGGTTTATTCTGTGGGTACTTGAATAATATTTCACTTCATATGCTCACACTGTGAGCTGAGTGTTACTGTTGGCACACATTTTTCCAAAGTTTTCCTCATGGCAAAAGCCTGTAAATGTTCCTATAAACTGTCTTATTACTCTTGGGATTATGTACATCTCTGTCAAGAGTAAGACTCTCAAACCGTTTCATAGAAATCAGCAAGAAGCCCCTTAAAGTAGTCTTACTCAGGACCAATAGCTGTTGCAACCTCTAAAACCAAATTAAATACGAAAGAATCGACCCTCTTAAAATGCATAATACTTCACCCCATAGGAAGTTGAGACAAACAAATCACTAAAGAACTTGTTAACAAGCTGAAATGTCACCTGGACTTTTAAAAACATCAACCATAACACTCTCCATTGGATCATTTATTCCAGGGCCTTATTCTTGAGCACTACAGTGGGCCAGTCTCTTTTGTAAACGAGCACCAGTACTTGTTGCTGCGTAAAACGCGCAGGCAAAGTCACATAAACCGATGACAGTCAGAGGAAAAGATATGAAGAAAGAGCAAAAGGGGGCCTCGTTGTGAAGCACAGCTGCTGTGGGGGTGGTGAGCGGTAGATTCAGAAAGTCACACCTCCACACTCCAACAAGCGGATGCGTTCACTTGCCGTTTCTCATACGTTGTCATTTTCCTGCTTTACTTTCCAACCAGTCATCTAAGAAGCTGCCGCATTTTGCCTTCTCCAAGCTGAGTGAGTCTATTTGCAAGTTGTAGTTCGATCTATAATTTAACTATTGGCAAAGTCGTTTATTTCTTTATTCATTATTTTTTAGAGCTGTGAGACTTATAAAGGGTTTTCAAAACTGTGAAGAGTCAAAGGAGGCATCCGCCCGTTGGAGTTTGAGGTGACTGACAAGGTAGGCCCGATCATCTTCTCCTTTGTAATCTTTTTCAAGGACCATTTGTTTCAACTAGACATAATTCTAGGTGACGCCTTCATGGCCAACGTTTGTATGACAGTTATTTCTTTCATTCTTTTCAATTGTGTCAAGAGACGGATAAATACATTCACAGCTTACCTATAATCCTAGAATAATGATTTCAGCAGAACATTTCTTGCCATTTCTGTCTATTCATTGTCATATTTGAGGCTGAGGTTACTTATTGTGAGCTCATATGACAAAAGTGTGGAAAAACCATAGATTTATTTTTGCCGTCTACGTGATGATAGGTCTTTCCATCAGCATGAATGTATGACATGGCAGGTGGTTTGGAGGATTTCCCTTAAAGGCCAGTTAGTTTGATACAGGAGAAAAATCGATTGAGATCAAGAATGCATTTAGTTTTGCACAGGGCAGGGACCTTCTAGAAGAAGTTTGGCCACTTTCTGTATCAAACTGATACATCCTTGTCTGCCATCAGACGTCAGTTTTGGGCGTGAGCTGCAGAACTCGCAGAGATGGGGTTTTAACGTAGAAGGAGCATAGCAGAGTCTGTGAAGGGGAACGTTTCTTACAAGCAAGCTTGATCATTTGTCTTGGGTGGCCTGTTGTCAATGAGCACCTGTCTTAAGCTTTTACGAGCAAGCTGGGATTTGTGGGTCACACCCACATACGCGTCTCTACTTCCGCATTTAAATCCTGACATTATCACAGATTAGTGCTGTATTCAGAGAACCAGTCCGCCATATTAGACTAAATGTGTTCTAACATGTCGGCTGTCCGCAGAAACACTAATAAAAAAAAAAAGAAGAGGCTTCCGTCTTATGAACATACCAGATTCTAAACATTATTGGTGCTGTGACATTCTTCTTTCTGGTGTGCTTAAAGCATCTCGTCCTCCGTTTTTTTTCTCCAGGTAAACCTTCCTCTGACCAAAGGTTGGGGCAGGATGAGCAGGATGAGGCGAAGTGCATGACGGACCACGCTGCTCCGGAGACCGAGCGGAAAAGAGGCGAGCCGAGATGGCCTAACGAACCGAAGGGTTTCGCGAAAGCCTGTCTGCTGGAGAGGCCCTAACCCTACACACTAACTGCTTCGGAGACATATGAGGAAACACTTGCTGGTTCTTCAGAAAGCACATCTCGAAGTGGAGTTTCCACGAAGCAGGCGAGCACGTTGCCTGCTTTGAAGGTTGTCACCTGCATACGGAAGCGGGGCGCACACAGGGCGGTATCTCGTGGACCCTGTATCCCCCCGAGTTGCTAGGACTTTATCACAGAATCTCTCAGAAGAAGCGCAGACACCTGAAGGAGAACTGTCTGCAATCATGAACGGCGTGACGGAGATGTCAGTGAAGTGCGTTATTGTCGGGGACTGCGCGGTGGGCAAGACGGCCCTGCTTGTCCGCTTCACCTCGGAGACTTTCCCGGATACTTACAAGCCCACGGTGTTCGAAAACACGGGCGTCGAGGTGTACATGGACGGGGTCCAGATCAGCCTGGGGCTGTGGGACACGGCCGGCAACGACAACTTCAAGCAGATCCGGCCGAGATCATACCACCAGGCCGACGTGGTCCTCATCTGCTACTCCGTGGCCAACCCTAACTCCTTAGCCAGCATCCAGCGCAAGTGGATCGCCGAGGTTCGAGAAAACCTGCCCAAGGTGCCGGTCCTGGTGGTGGCGACCCAGACGGACCTGAGGGAGGTCGGGGTCCACCGGGGCAGCTGCATCTCTCCCTCGGAGGGGAAACGCGTCGCTCATGAAGTCCAGGCTAAGGGATACCTGGAGTGCTCCTCCTTAAGCAACCGGGGGGTGCAGCAGGTGTTCGAGTATGCGGTGCGGACCGTTTTTAACCAGGCCAGAAAACAAGCCAGGAGACGCATGTTCAGCATTAACCAATGCAAGGTCTTTTGACCTCTTACCATGACTTAGTTTCCGCCTGAGCTGTCTTAAAGATGGCATATCAGTGTGCTGTTCAAACTCAGTCAGCCGTGCAAAGGTACAAAGAGTCAAACTGGGGTTTCTTTTGACTATGTTGGGTTGTTTCTCACTAACAAAGCCCCCTGAACACAAAACAACTGAGAATGCGTTCTTTGAAAATTAAACCTAATGGACCATGATGCTCCTGTACGGCAGCAGAAAGCCCCCAATAAAGGGTTTGTTCTCTATGGGGTTGGAGTATGTGGACAGAGGATTTGTGTGTGCCAGAGGGAAACCAGAGGAAAGTATGTTAGTCCTGGGGATCTGAACAGAATATTTTTAAGTCCTTTTGCTGGCACAGGTACAGTGGCACAACCAAGTATTTTTCATGGTTCACTTGACCTCAAACTGTTCGATAGTTCCATTTGACATTTTCTTTCAGGCTCGTTAGATGTAGATTTAATTTTTTTCTTTTTAATTCAACCCGTACACCATTGGTGTGGGCCTAGATCTGTCATTTGGTTCAGAGAGAGAGGACAAATCAGGATATAGCTGATTTTTGCTTTTTTATTTGTGAATTTGACCAGAGCCAAAAAGCCTTTTTCACTCTTGGGTTAACAAAAAGGTCTGACTATACGTCTAACCAAACCAGGACAAGGAGACGGTTTCAATTTCCGGCAAAGCAAAAATCTGTCTCATTTTCTTTTTAAATACACAGAAAGAGCCCGGATACATTCTTTACAAGGGTATTTTTCTTTGAATGACTGATTGAAAGGTCCTACTGGGAAAACAACAATATAATATCTAATATCATTAGAGCCTTTCGTGAAGTTATGTTATTAAGACAAAAGGACACAACTGCTTAATTTGTGCATCTTTTAACTATGCTGATTTGAACTATGCTGAAAACATTTACCCAAAGAAGCAATAACTCTTTCATGTTTCACGTGTCAGCGTGTGTCTAAATGGATTCACACTTTGTGAGCGAGTAATTCGATACACAAAGCGAAGTAGCAAATACTAAAATAGCTAAGAAATCAACACGGTGGTCATGATTATTGCATGTGTTCAACTTTGTAATATAGTTTTAATTATGTTTTCATGGCGTTTAAATGTGCATACATCCATGACTTTTCTTACTAAACGTCTTTAAAACAGTACAATGTTTAATTTATATTTCTTATATGAGCACTTGATCTTGTGCAAGTCTTGTCTTAGATCATAACCAAAGCTTTCTTAATGTTTGTAATCCAAAATGCTGGAGTTCTGGAGCGGTGTTTGAAGGAGATGTAGAAGATTGGCCATCTTATATTTTGTGTTTTGCGTGTTATGTGTTTTGATGAGTCTCCCAAGTGACATGTACTGTGGTCACAATATGGTTCTAGATTACAAATAATCTCATGGCCCAAGGTCTTCTAATTTTTATGATTCTAATGAAGATTTAGAGGTATGTCTGGTGTGATAAAATCTGACCTGAAAAAGCTTTATATAGACAGGACGAAATTTTCATATGTACTTATTCTGAGCTGTGCCCAGTTAGAACATGAAAGTATTTAGACAATTGTATATTTTACTGAATAAATGTATCACCATTGAAAACAAAAGATGCCCCTATTAAAAACTGGAGACAAGAAAATGTTGGTGTTTTGATGGTAGATATGACTTTAGACCTTTTTTTTAACTCCACATCAGGTTTTCAAATGACATACTGGTTTCAAAAGGTTTCACTTCAATATTGTAATACTTTTATGGTTTTGATCTGTTTGAAAAACATGCAAATTACATTTCAACCTATTCAAAGGTGCAATTGATAAATATTTGAAAAACGGGTCAGTTAAAAGTTTGCTGCTATATACGCCAGATTTTTGGGGTGAAAGAAAAGAGACAACCAGAAAAGAAGCTGCCCCCCCGCCCTCATTCTTTCTCCCGCTTTCTGTACTTTGCTCCGTCTTTTGTGGCGTTCAGAGCGGCTGAGGATGAGAAACATCATATAGACTTTTCAAGGATATGTTGATGAACACCTAACCACATCCCCACACAGGCACAAACACAGAAACCTATAGACACATATCACCTTATGTAGACAAAGTTATGCAAACAAGCTCTCAACCGTTCTCATTCGATCTCTTGACATGCAAATTATTCCACAATGAGACAAAACTCCGGGGATAAAAATGTGCCTGACACCTGTTTGGAGGAAAATGCTCCATCTTCTTTCATTTTACTCTAATAGGTCGTCTAATTGCCCTTGGCATAGTTTCCAGAAACTTAAATAAGAAAAAAAAAAAGTAATAGCCACCAAAATATGTGAGTGTCTGCCAGAACATTTACAAAAATGCTTGGTCTTTGATTGATGTGCCCTACAGTGACAGAGCATACTTTCTGATACATCTAATGCCATCTGCTTGAATAATAAGTGTGAGATGAGAAAGAAACACTCCACTTTGGCAGACACATTGTGTTTGACTTACTGCTGTGGTCACAGCTTTTATGTCTCATCGTGCTCTCTGCCACAGCTACCACAATGCCTCATCCCTCTATTTCTGAGCCAGTCTCCACGTCTCTCTCTCGCACACAAACGCACACGGCGGTGGTGTACAGAACTGTGCGCCCCGAGCCACTTCACAGTTGGCGGTACTTGGTGTGCTTACATCTCCAGTGCCTCTGGGGAATTACATAGGGGGCCTGGTAAGTAGCTTCTTCTCATCACAGGCACTTTGACATGTCATGGTCGCCACAGGCCAGGTGGAGCTAATAGTTTTCATGAGCTTATATATTTGCACAGCCCAAGAGCTGAGCGCAGTTATTTTAAGACAGTTACGGTTGACGTTATCAGCCACACCTGTGCTTTTCAGTTCTGGCCCGAGGCTGCTGTAGAAACAAGATCCTATAATGAACTCTCCAGTTGTTTTGTATGCTGCGAGGCCTGGCAGAACTTCATAGACTTTTAAAGGTTTTGATCTTTAGATTTTGTGTTAATCCTTTTTTTTTGTTAAGGTTTTGTTGGATCTTGGGTTTTTTTGGCCTTTCTTTTTTTTTTGTACAGTGGTACAACAGGAAGGGGGGCAGACAACCGCAAAAAAGGGCCGGAAAAAAAAACCCAGATTACCTGCACTGGAGTATTGGAGCCTGCACACATGGGCCTCCAACTCAACCCTGAGACTCTGTGTTAATCTCACGATTATTTTCTGACTTAAAAAAAAACTTAAGCTAAGTCATCAACAAATGAATTGAAAAAAAATGAAAAAAGAAACATTGACATTCACCCACTCCAATGTACAATGGTCATTATCGTAGAGGACATTTGGAAGATATCCTGCTGTTTGAGTGTTTTGGGCACAACTTGGAAGCAGTGCTTGATAAATGTGCGCTGGACACACCAGCAGGATGGCCAAAAGCCAAATGTGATACTCACCGGCTGTTTTAAGGTGTTCTGGATAATCTGTACTCACAAACACAGACTGAAAGCGTAATCCTATTATGACCATCAAAACAATAATATCCATTATATGAATAAATCCAAGTATATCAAACAAGAAAAGATCTTGATGGAAAGTTGTTTTTTTATTTGCTTTGCAGACTTTAGCTGTGACAATATCATTCTTATCTGGCACACTGTAGCTTGCATGTGAAAGCTGATATTTAAAAACTATGCTAAAATGACAACTTACCTCTCATACATTTACTGATAAGAAAAAAAACACTAAAGATTTAAAATATTCACCACACATATTCATAAATCTAATGTTTAAAATCCTGGCTAGAGACATGATTATTGAAAGGTTTGCAGAGTTGTATGACCTCAGGCACTCTCAACAGTTAAAAAAAATAGAGAAAAATCACAAAAATTTATTGAGAAAGTCAGTTCAGTGTTTGCTATTAAAAAAATCACGAACCTGCCCATGACCACAATATGGAATGACTAACAGATTTTTTTTATGCCCATATATTTGACTCATTGCATTATGAACTCTTCTTGGAGTAGTATTTATTCTTAGAGGAAAAGGTCAAACATATTTGCTTAAGGTTTGACAAAAACCCTTAAACAGGCATTAGCCGATTGTTTTAGCACGAATGACCCCTGTTGTATATAAAAAAGAAAGATATTCTTGGCCTAATGACAGCAGCAATTGTTGAGCTCTGAATAGCCACTGTGTGCCTTTTGATGAAATTTGAAATGCCTTTCCTTTGTTTTCTGCTCTTTTCATTGAGAAAAAATACCAACTTTACATAATCACATCCATTAACTGTGTTGTCCATCACACGTGTTGTCTGCACTTCCCTGAAGTATTGCACACTCAAAACACAGATCACAGTACTGATATATACAAACAATTCTAAACACTTGACTGGAAAGCAACTGGACCTTTCAAACCCATAAGCCCAGTTGCCTTCTATTCAAGCATTCGGGATTACACCAAATGATCATATATGGAAACTAAAGGTTTATACGTTTTTTTGGATCCCACTATGTCTCCTATTTCCGGTTCCTTGCTCCTCTTTCGTCAGTTTCACCATATGTCACCATCCCTGGTGACAGTCTTTTGGAAGAGACACACTTGTCAACTAACACACAACAGCTCAAATGAAGATTATAAATAGTTTACAAAAGGTTTTCTTTTTTTTTGACTGACTTCAGCAGTCTGTTTTTTTCTTTTTCTCTGTCTTTCACACACACACACACACTAGCACAAACACACAGGAAACACCTGTTCTGTGTGAGCTCAGGACCACAGAAACACTTCACGTATCTATACACAGTTCTCTGCCGATTAAGACATGTTTTTTGAGACGACGTATTTGACTTTTTTCTTTAATTTTTTGGTTCAATTGCAGCACAAATATTAAGTCTAAAAGCATATCTTAATTATAGACAGATCTACTGAACATAATTTTCAACATTCAGGCTTCTTTTCAGCTCTGGATATTTTCACTTCCATGCAATCATGATTTAGAATGAAACATATCCACATACATAAACAGATGAGATGACCTTCACCTTTAATTAGTCTTTTAAAAAAGAAAAAAAGCCTTGTTTTACATTTAACAATACAGCTAATTGCTGTTTCTGGTCCTTCACTGGTGACCCTCAAGTGCACACTCACAGTTATATGCTGCTATGCTTCTTCTTGGTGAGAGAGAAAAGTCAATACTTAAAAGAAGGCACATTTGAAGGTCCTGCTGTGTTTTGTTGAATCGCACTACTTATTTTCTTTATTAAAAGGTGTCAAAGATCTCAAGCATATCTTTCACATCTTGACCCCGAGTAGGCATCTGCAGTCAAATTGAGCAAGTTTCTGTAACTCAAACAAAACGACATGTTCAAAATGCTTTTTCAAATAGCTGTCTGATAAATACCCATGTCATAATCTCTCAGTTATTATGGTCTTTTTTATTCCAAGCCTGCATTCATTCTTCTCAACCTTTTTAGTTCCATTTCATTTGTGGAAACGCTTGCCAACGTTTTCCTCCAACACTTAATCAGATCATTTTTGGCTTTTTGCCCTTGGCTGCATTTTTAAAATAAATACGATAACAACAAATTCAGTCCAAAAGAACTCAAGTGTCACCGTGACTTTAGATATTCCACTGTAGAAGGATAGCATGTAGAGCTCAATCAGATGTGGCCTCTTTTTACAAATTGCGACGCCTTTAAGCCGAAAGATCAATGAGGAGTGAACGCTTTTACAGTTTTTATGGTAACAACTTTCCTTTACTGAGTGTGACCTGACCATGAGTGGGTTTTCATCCTAAAATGGCCTTTTGTAAAAATGTTTCATCGTCTCCATGGGACTGACACATGTTAGCTGTGTAACGCAGTATGGCTCTGTGTGGATGTGCGTTTGTCATACAGCTGGTTGTGGTCATGTACACGGGCGGATAGGGCTGCAGCAGGCATCACATTTCACCCAGGGCCATGTGATACAGCGATACCGTGCTGCAGTGTACCGGTGCTTGAGTGCCTGTGTGTCTTCGGATAGTCCAAGGTCCTGTTCCAGAGCAGCAATTACACACACAGACAGAGGCAACCTATGACTAACAACTAGCGAAGCATTGAGGGCTTCTGACAGGATGTTAGACTTCGAGAATGTTCTGTGGTCTCGACAGGTTCAGTCTAAGCGGGGCAGAACAGAGATCAGAATCGGGTGATGCTCTGGATTTGGGCTCGGGCTATCTCAGCAACTGCTTTGCTGAATTATTGATCTCTTGGCTTGTGACTGGCAAAAAATGAGGAGGGCAGCTCTGATGGTTTGGCTCAGCCTTTTGCTGCAAGGTTTGTTTGGCATGCAGAATCTGTGTGATGTTGATATTTTTAGGGATATTAGTTGACTTTGCAAAAAGTTTAGCTTACATTTTTTGTTGCTAGTTTGCATGGTGGAACCTCTCATCATTGGTTGTCTTGCACCAATTTTGCCGCTTCCTCTCGTCCACACAGTGTCCCACTGTGCTCAGGGTCATTATGCCCGAAAACTGCTGAACGACCTGATGGAGGACTACTCCAACGCTCTGAGGCCTGTGGAGGACACAGACGATGCCCTCAACGTCTCTCTGCAGATCACGCTGTCACAGATCAAAGACATGGTGAGCAGAGCAGATTCAGGTGTATGCATCCTCATGCAAAAGAGAACCACAAAACACGACCCAACAACTGAGAGTTTCCAGTTTTCCAATTTCCACTGGATTGAACAAACTCAAAAATGAAAAATGTTTGTGCCACGTGTGACATAATTTTTCAGATGCTATGAAAAATGTTGTGCTAAAAATGTGTTATAGAATATACTGGCATGAAATAATATCGAGCTGAGTTAATGAAAACTCTGTAAGTAACACAGATAAAGGGCTTTTTTTGCACAGGTGATCATTGCCTGTACTTGTTTGTGTCAAAAGTAAATAAGTGCGTGATTGCGACTACCCTGTTCTTACACACTGTACTCTCACTGTCCTTTTTAAATACATGGAAGCAGTGCAGCATTCATACAGCACTTTTTAAAATTTCCAGTGCAAGCATTTTTGTTTGGTATGCAGCACAACAGTCTCCTTGTAATTAAATCTTAATGTTATACTTAATGTGAACCCAGTGAAGTATGGCCACTTTTATGCTCTGTTCTTCAATTTTTGTTAGAAAATCAGACAAAAATGTTAAATAGCAAGTTAGTAACAGTGTTCATATTGTACATATTCACTAGGTATATTTCACACGTGTCTCTACCTAATAGCTCGTTTTTTTAAACAGGCCACTGAAAAGTAATTGTCATAAGGTGGAGCAGAAAGCTTAATAGCCATGGAGGGAAATAATAAAAATAATTATTTCTATCAGCTTGAATGAACAGCAAATTTTGCTAGCTTTGCTGTGGAACTTGAAATTATTGCAAAACTTTGGTGTTGTTACAAGAGATTTTCGCTTAGTCGCCATTCCCTTTGCAGGTATCAGTATAAGTAGGTATTTATAGTTGTTGAAAAAGATCTACTACTCAACAGATGTGTCTCTTCCTATTAACAGTTATATTACTGAATAGCTCTGTTGCCTTTCAACTTTGTATGATATGAATAATTGTATTATATTTATATGAATAAATAATAATTGTATAATAACCTTTATGAGTTTAAGGGCATATACCATGCCTTGCTCATTTGGAACTGGGGGAAAAATTCAAGGAAAGTCGCAAATCTATCAATTTTTAAGTATCTCTTTCTCTCTGTCTCTCTCTCTCTCTTTCTTTCTGTGTGTGTGTGTGTGTGTGTGTGAGTAGGATGAGCGGAACCAGGTGCTAACTACCTACCTGTGGATCAGGCAGGTCTGGTATGATGCCTACCTGAAGTGGGACAAGGAGGACTATGATGACTTGGAGATGATAAACATCCCCAGTGACCTTGTTTGGAAGCCGGACATAGTTCTCTACAACAAGTCAGTAACAAGAGGCAGAACAACAACAACAAAAAAAGAGCAAAACATAAGGAGGGGCTTTAAACAGAAATATGCTGACGGGGAAAACAAGAAGAAGAAAATAATGTGTTTTTTGAATGCCTTTGCAGAGCAGATGAGGAGTCGTCCGGTCCGTCTAATACCAATGTGAAGCTGCGTTATAATGGAGAAATAGTCTGGGACTCACCAGCCATCACAAAAAGCACGTGCGTTGTGGATGTCGCCTACTTCCCCTTTGACTGGCAGTCATGCAATCTGACCTTTGGCTCATGGACCTACAATGGCAATCAGGTCCGTCATTTTACTGAGACTAAATGTGTGGAATTTAAGATCCGACAGCACACATATCACCACATAAAAGCTTCTGTTATGGTATAACTTTTGGTTAAGACTGTTCATGAAACTTTCACAGGTAGACATCAGCCTGGGCATGGACAGCGGGGACCTCTCTGACTTTGTGGAGAACGTGGAGTGGGAGTGTCACGGCATGCCGGCGGTCAGGAACGTCATGATGTACGGCTGCTGCTCCGACCCTTACACAGAAATCACCTACACGCTGCTCCTGAAACGCCGTTCCTCCTTCTACATCTTCAACCTGCTCCTGCCCTGCTTCCTCATCTCCTTCCTGGCTCCTCTGGGCTTCTACTTGCCGGCCGACTCGGGAGAGAAGGTTTCGCTGGGGGTGACCGTGCTGCTGGCCCTCACTGTGTTCCAGCTGCTGGTGGCTGAGAGCATGCCTCCCGCGGAGAACATGCCCTACATAGGTTTGAATGATCTTGATTTATTCTGTTTTGCCCTATTACTGAAAGATTACCACAGATTACCGCAAGGAAAATGGAAGATTGATACATTAAGATAGATGTAAGAATGCTTGAAATATAAAGGTGGACTTTATTTGAGACTAAACACTTCCAAAGTGGTTGTTGTTTCCAGAATGCCAGAGGAAACATTTAGGTGTCAGAAGCTCATGGCAAAGTTACTCATTTTAAGGTTTGGATAGGCCACTCAGAATTTTTTGATACCGTGCACTTTGGATTTATTTGTATTCATTTGGAGAAAGCGTCGAACAAGCACAATTACTCCCAATTATTTATTCATCTACTTTTATGATAACATGATGATGTACGCATGATATTTGCTCTTCTTTTTTCAAGTGCATATGTTTTTTTTATTTTTTATCTCAGAGTGTTTCTGATAAAATAAGGTAAAATGAAAAATTGAGTGCCAGGGTGCTGCTCAGTGCAGCATTATTTATAAAGCTCTTAAATTTTGAATCACCGGACCTTCCTAATCCTTCACGTGTTAACCCAAAGGCTGAAATCTCTGTGGGTACATCATGCTACTTTTAACCCTCTTTAAAGCTATAAAAAGGAACAGTATTATTGAGGGACTATGTTATCTTGAAATGATTGATTGAAATACTGCCCTGGGGCTGACTGGACTTTCAGATAGTGAGGTAATTGTGCAGAATTAAATTGGGCAAATTAGGGATAAAATGCCAACGTAAGGTTGTAATTTTTCTCTCTCTGCTCTTCCAGGGAAGTACTACATAGCCACCATGACAATGATCACAGCTTCCACATCCCTCACCATTTTCATAATGAACATTCATTTCTGTGGTGCTGAGGCCAAACCAGTCCCGCACTGGGCCAAGGTGCTCATCATCGACTACATGTCCAAAATCTTTTTCGTATATGAAGTGGGGGAGAACTGCACCACGCCGGAGAGCGAACGGACCCCTCTATATCCAGAGGAGCCCATGAGCGACGGGGCCTGCTACCCCGACGACCGTTTCCATGACAGTTTTTACCCTCAGGACAGCGACCAGTACAGATACAGCAATGGCCACGGCGTGCACAATCACGACAATCACCACAAGCACCACAAGCACCACAAAAACCAGAACCACGCGAACGGCAGCGCCAACGGTAAGCACCACCATTACAACAACAACGCGTCCAGGCCGGAGACGAAGCAGGAGCCCACGCAACGCTACAGCCACATCGGGAGAGAGAAACTGGACTACCAGGCACCCATGCACCCACCGAACATCCAGTACCTGAACGGTGGGCTCAAAGAGCAAATCCTCTACCCATCTGAAAAGTATCAGGTCCTGCCGTCCTGCCCCTGCTGCTGTCCCTGCCTGCAACACAAAAAGGTGACACCACACCCCCTCTCTTCTTTTCTCCTGCTTACTCTCCCTCTGTTGCTGTTGCCACCATCATCAACTCGAATTCATCCGTCTCTTTTCAGGTGGTGAAGAACATCCAGTACATCGCCAACTGCTTCCGAGAGCAGAGGGCCACATGCGCCAAGATAGCGGAGTGGAAGAAGGTTGCCAAGGTGATGGATCGGTTTTTCATGTGGATCTTCTTCGTCATGGTCTTCCTCATGAGCATCCTCATCATCGCCAAGGCGTCTTGACACCTTCCCCATTTTTCCCCCTTTTGAGCCGCCTCCAGTATGGTTGGACCTCAACATGAAAGTAAAAGGCGCCAGAGAGGTGCCTGCGACTGCTCGGGTTTCTACTTAAACCGTTTTTTTTTTCATATTTCTAGTAGGCTACTTTGCTTGTAGATGGGAGTGTGTTTGTCTGGATTCCATTTTTTTCTGTTGTCTGACAACAGCAGGACACAAACCATTCGTTAACTACGCCCTCACGCTGAAACTCATCAAGCCCTCTCGGTTAGTTAATGTCAGGTGCGCTTCCATGTGTCAAGGAGCAGTGGAGCGGTAAGACAATCCAGGCCCGGCCTTGAACATGCATGGACTCTCCATAATTGATGAGCCAACAGCCAGATATCCAGCTATAGGCATTACGTTTCGTACTTTGCTTTTTAAGCAGCCAGATGATGCCTCTCTGTTTGTGGCAGTGCGAGCACCGCCTCAAATGCTACAAAGGAATCACAAGACAGGAATGATCACCAGCACCGTCAAAACCCTTTTCATTGGACGATTGAGGAAAGAACAAATGTGGGAGGAATGTGACGATGGTGTTCTGAATGTTTGAGGTCAAGTCGAGACGTCTAACTTGATTGTGAAACCTGAAGAGAAGGGTGGATGTTTACATTTTCCTATTTTTAACTCTATATCTGGACCTTAATGGATATCTTTCAAGAATAACATGCTATACATAGAAAGGAGCAGTTGAGCAAAATTTATTTTGCTAAATGATTCAATAATAAAAAAGACAATTTAGTGTCACCTACTATTTTGGCTGTTTGTGTTTAGGTTGTTTATTCAAAGAATTTCTGCAAAGAATTTACAAAACTGCTTTTTTGAGTACATGTAGGTATGTTAACATATGATCATTGGGATTACATAACACACACGTGTCTTAAACAACACTCAACAAACAGCTTGAAGGAAGAGGAGTGCAGTCAAGTAGACAGCACAGTTCCCACAAACATGTTCATTCAGGAAATGAGCCTCTAGAGGGCAGAAGAGTGGCAACCACAGATGATCCACTTAAGTGCCCCACAAGACATATAAGCATAGCTTGTTAATGGGATATAGCAGCAGAGAGAACAAAGATTTAAACCAATCCAATAAAAAAATAATAAGAAAATTAACCTTCAGGTTTGTCTCATCAGAAAAATAGATAGATAAATCATATTAGAGACCGCAAGTATCTCACAAATGAACTTTTGTTTCACTGTTCGAAGTTGACTGACATCAAGCTGCAGGGTTAAACATGAGCACAATAATATGGAGCTACCGATTAGATAGAAAAGCGTCCTGAACACTGTCCAACAAAACACGTCTAATGTTAGGAGACAAACTAAATATTTCAGGCTCAATCTGCAGTTCATTATCATCTCTATTAGTGGGTGTCCCCTTTTCAGATCTTACCAGGTTCAGTGAAACCATTTCTACTGACAGCATTTGAAAAAAAAGTGTGCTCAGAAGGTCACAGATGACAAATCAGACGGAACAAAGTTTGCTTTTAAGATAACGGTCACTGATCAATGTATCAACGTTTAGTTGTTTATGCACATGGTAAAAGAAAACTCTGTAACTTCTCTGGATTATCATAAAATGGACAAACCTTTGCCTCCACTTGATCAAATCCCTAAAAAAAAACGCAGAAACAAAACAACTCATTTCTGTTATTTGTTTCAGCTGACATGTTTGTTTTAAAAATATATAGATATGTTAAAATCTGGTGGCATTGTATAGCTGGGAGCATCAACCACTGTGATTTTATCAGGTCCGCCTGACCTCACTGTTGACCAAAGAGTCTGGCTTAGTGAGGCGCCTCCGTCATGGTAGCTTATCACCTTGCTTTTTAGATAAATATTATCAGTCTATTTGGACTTTAATCATAGCTAAATGCAAGTTCCACACTAAATCCCCCTATAACATTGATCAGAACTAATCATTGATGCGTTGTGACATCTTGCTGGTGCAGGTATTCTCAGAAATCTGCTTGGCTGAATGTTTTGGAGACAGACTATCGGACCACACTTTCCACAGATTGATACTGGACCCCTGGTGATGATGACAGGGAGAGGACAGAGGGCTCTCTATGTGTCACGAAGTAGAACACGCCCACGGTGACGGCGTCTATATGCAGCAGAATTTTCCTTCGTTCCCAGTTTGGAGAGAAAAGCGCAGAGGCCACGACATGTCGTCCCCCAGGCAGCTGTCTTCAGTGGGCTTTGCAGGTGAGTCTTGATTGTTTTTTTCGTCCAGTCTTTCTCTCTCTCTGTCTTTTGGACTTCATGTTCTCCTTTCCCACCTTAGGCAGGAGGACTTCTCCCTCCTCTTCGACAGTCGTCAGGCTGGTTTTGCTGGGGAGGGCAGGCAGCGGGAAGAGCTCCACCGCCAACTCCATCTTGGGTCGCAAGATCTTGGACTTAAAAGTCAGCAGCGCCTTGGCGGCCCAGCGCAGCCGTAGGGTCAGTGGGGAATTCCGCGGGCGACAGCTGCTGATCCTGGACACTCCTGGAGTGTTAGATACTCATCACACCCCCCAGGAGGTGCAGAGGGAGCTGAGAAGGAGCGTTAGCCTTCTGTTCCCGGGGCCGCACGCTATCCTCATTGTAATTCAGATTGGGAGGTTCACTCAGGACGAGAGGGATGCTTTGTGCCAAATCAAAGAGGCTATGGGCTCCCACGCTCTGAGCTTCTCCGTGGTTCTCTTCACCCATGGAGACCGTCTGGAAGACGGGGCGTCCGTTAAGCACCGTCTCATCGATGAGTGCAGGGATCTTGCCGAGCTCGTGGCCTCATGCGGGGGCAGGTACTGCGTGTTTGACAACCAAAGCCCCAACAATAAGGAGCAGGTGTCCGAGCTGCTGGCCCTGGTGGACGGCATGATGCGGGACAACGGCGAGAGCTGCTACACCAGCAAAATGCTCCAGAGGGCAGAGGAAGAGCTGGCCCATCAGCTGCGGGAGGAGAGGATGCTGCGGGCCGAGAAGGACGAGCTGCTGAAGAGGAAGCAGGAGGAGGCTGTGAGAGAGTGGTACGAGAAAGAGCTGGGAATGATCGAGCAGAAGAACCGGATGGAGTGGGAGGAGCTGAAAAGGAAACTGGAGCTGGAGATGGAGAAGGAGACCAAAGAGGCAAAAGATCGTGAAGAGGCCTTCAGGCGAGAGCTGGAGGAGCAAAAGGCTCAAGAGGTGACGATTTTGAGGGTGGTGGAGAGGAGGAAAAGGGAGGCTCTTCAGGGGAGGCTAGACAAGGTTTCTAGAATGTTGGAGGAGCAGGTTGAGCGGGAGCAGAAAACAAGACAATTGATTGAGGAGAGGATTCAGAGGGAAAAGGAGGAAAGTGAAAGAAGAGAGAGAGAGAGGGAGCTTCAGCAGATCCAGATGGAACAGGCCATCAGGCAGAGGGAAGAAATGGAGAGAGACGCTTTGCAGAGGGAGTTTGAAAAACTCTTTCAGAGTCTGGAGGACCTGAGCAGGAAGGAGGAGGAGAAGAAGAAACAAATGGATAGCATGCTCAGGCGCGAGAGGCAGGAGAACCAGAGAGAAATGGACATACAGATGGAGCACCTCAGAGCAGAGAAACGCAAATCAGAGGCCCTCAAGCGGGAGTTAAAGCTACTGAAAATCAAGGCGGAGCAGCAAAAAGCAGCTGAAGAAGGTGTCAAGAGGCTACTGGAGGAGAGTCTGCAAAAGGAGAGGGAGAGGTGTGCCACGGAAATGTTCTCATTGAAGAAACTGTGCGGCAGGAAGTGTGCAGAGATGATTGAGAAGGTGTCTGCAGAAAAGCACTGGACAGTGACTGGATACGTGCAGGAGATGGGACTGTTGGGGCTGAATGCAGCTCTAGAGAAGGTTGGAGCTCCGTGCTGCATACAGTGATAACTCAGACAGTTGAATTTGGCTCATTTGAAGTGTTGTTTTTTTTAAATAAGTTCAATGAAGCCACAAATAACAATTGTTAGTTTTCAGACATGTAGTTAGAAAACAAACTGTGCTTCAATTTCTGTATTCTTTTGTTATTATTGCATCAACCATTAACTCGAGAGTCAGGAACAGACAGGAAATGAATGCCTGTGTGAAAGCAATTTCATTCCAACAAATGGATGTAATTCCTGTGCGTGTCCTAAATCAGCAAATGCACAAACTCTCAAAAAATGATGGAGATAATCTGATTAATAACACCCAACCCTCCGGCCTGGACCGCTGTCTCTGTTTCCATCATCTAAATCTGTACTCAAACAAAACCCTGTTTCCATTAATAAAGAGCAAATATCGCTTTTCAGTGCTCTTTCAGTGTTCCTTACTGTTGCTGGGTGCTCAGCTGTGCCATCTGGTTGTGTTCCCAGCCAAAAAGTCTGCTTTTATCCTCCACGTGCATGAGTGGGTTTGAGTGTTTCTTTGATTGTGTTTGTGAGGGCACCTGCATTACTCATGTTGTGGGGACGCTGTGTTAATCCGTTTATACAATCATGACCTCTTGCCTCCCTGTTTGGAAAGAAAGCCAGAAGTTCTTGTTATGATTAATTATTTCCTTTTGAGTTAAGTAATTTGGGTTAATAAATGTAAATTGTGATTCATTTAAAAAGGTGATACCCTGAAGGTATTACAAAATATATATCAGAACCATGTCAATGATTTGTTTGAAGACATTTCAATAAAGATGTGGGGCAGTTGTCAACCTAAATAGGAGGTACAATTAATCATAAGATAAGGCTCATAAACATTGTAACACAATCTGAGAGCTTTTCAGTGTACAGCTGAACTGAAGCATTGATGTAGTGTGTCAGCAGCCTTCACAACAGAATCTAGGCCCGAAAACGCTTGATGTTTAGCCGGCTATTTTGACAACATGGGGATAATTCTCATCCCTGATTCATGGCTTACTTAGCACTTTCTCAAATGTTATACTTGAAAATTAAGATATTTTTCCTTAATCTGCTTTGAGAAACTGCACCATAATTTTCTTTCTTAGCCGAAAGTTTCTTTTGGTTAAAATTTTGAAAATTTCACATGACATTTCTTTCTTGACCTGTATATACCTTTCAGAATTGACAGCTTTTCCAGGTTTCACTTTAAAGATACTAATTCACGCCCATACCTTCAGAGATGCAAACGTTAACCGAGACTTTAATTTATTTGCACTGAAAGATCTTGAATAAATGGAAATATCACAGAATATTTATTTTAATAAATTGTTTTGGTGGAAAACAATGTAAATACACTAGTTGTTCATAAGATTGAGAAAACACAAATTTGTTTCACACCAAAGGTAAATAGTTTCTGGTCACACATGTGAGGAATCATGTAATAATTCTAAATCTAAAACCAGGAGATTTAAATTTTATTCAATCTTTCAGAATCAATTGTATTATATTGAATAAGATGGCTTGTTGTCATATTATCTTGCAATAACAGCAGTTTTTTGTTATTTTTGTGAATAAAAAGCCTATCTTCTCTTTGTCAACTTTTATGGAATTATTTTTGGCCATACTTGAATCAAAAACTCTATCATTTTGGTCCCAGTTAAAAGGCTTTGAGAGCCTTTCAACCTTGACCCAAATAAAGTGATGGTGTATGAAGTGCATGACAGCTATCGTGAACCCAGAGGTAAAATAAATAAAGAAATACATTGCATCAACTCAGGAGTGTCAGATTCACATCCTCTATGGATTCTGAGCTTTGTAGCGTGGAGTGTACTCAGTTCAGTGTGCAAGGCCTGTCCGCTTTGTTGGATACCTGTCAAATATGAGGCACCCATTCATTGATGCTAAAGCTGCTGACAGACTAATGGTGATATATTAAGCTGAATGACAGGAATAACTGGCTATAGGCACTAGGATAAATGAAGAAATAACGCAGAATAATCAGAATGTTTATGGAGCGGCAAAGACTTTTATACGTTTAGATGCCATTAATACAATGTCTGTAGACAACAATTTTTTTTATTTGGAGGCTGGGCAAGATACAAGTTTGATTCCCTAATGATGCATGATGTATTTCCAACTCTACTGAACCCATATAGCCATTTTAAGAGGCACATGAATAAAAACCTAATCATTGCAAAAAGCAATCAGAGGGCTGAGACAGTTTCCCTTTCTCCTGACACATGGCTGCAGGCTGACACTAAAAGAGACAACGATAATCTGAACCATGATTTTCTACTAATGTATTAGGGGTGACATTTAGCTCACCATTAATACATGCATGTAGCATGTAGTTTGCATTAAAGTCTGCACATGCTTTTAAAATATTTGTTAAGAGACAGCGCAGAGCAGGCAGGACAAAATAGACTCAATTCAAAGACATATATAACAAGAATGAGCGTATGAACATAAAGAACTGCTGCAAAGCCAATGCAGCATGTTTTCTCCCAGGTAGAGGGATAGAACATGACCTCGTTTTTTCTTGAAAACTAGAAATTCTGGATAACATTTGGATGCTGATTATTTCCCCAAACACTTCATCCCCTTAATGAGCATTACTTTTTCAAAAGAGTCTGGCAGTTGCTTGGAAAATAACATATATTGAGTAGTCAAGAAGCTTTGAAGTTCATTCAAGCAGATTTATATTGACCGTAAGTCTTAGACAAAAAGTTTTGGGTAAAATGAAAATCTCTAAGGGTGTCAAGAATTTTCTCTTGTGACAATGTGTGTACTTGTTTTTAATTTGTTATTGTTGAAGATTCATGGTGGTATTATCTATGTATTGTGTTTTTCTCTTTAATCCCAAAAAACTGTTTAATAAAAAAATATTGTAAAGACAAATAATAATCGTACAGCATCGTGGAAAAACATTTAAATTAAGTGGCAAAAGCCTATGTTGAAAAGTGTGTAATGTCGACAATAAAATCTACATGAGGGAAGAAGCTGGTAAAAAATAACTGATTTTTTAAAATAAACAAATGTGTTGACAGAATTCCTGGACATTACAAATAACCAACTTTTCTCTGCCTTGTGCTTCTGACAGCTGCGGTGCACACACTCAGCTTCTGGTGCGCACGGTCCCCAGTAAATCTGCTGCGCGCTCAGAGCAAGAGTACAGATAAGCAGGACCTGAGCAGGACACGGGAACTCCGCTGTGAGCGAGTTAGAAAGCTTCTTTATCTGATAAAGGCGCGGATTATCGCTCGTTCAGTCGGACATGTGGCCGTGCGCAGATCTCGGCAATGAATAACACGACCGGCTCGGCGCTGGTTGAAGCTGGCAGCTGGCAGGGAGACCCGCCACCGCACCGGGCTGTAACGGGCAGCGTCCTGGCGCTGCTCATCGTTTGGACGCTTTTCGGGAACTTCACCGTGTGCGCGGCCGTTTTTCGCTACCGCCATTTGCGCGCTAAAGTTACCAACATCTTTATCGTGTCGCTGGCTGTATCGGATCTGCTGGTGGCTGTGCTGGTGATGCCGTGGAAAGCAGTGGCTGAAGTGGCGGGTTTCTGGCCGTTTGGGGGCTTCTGTAAGACCTGGCTGGCCTGCGACATCATGTGCTCCACAGCCTCCATCCTCAACCTGTGCGTCATCAGCGTGGACCGGTACTGGGCCATCTCCAGCCCGTTCCGCTACGAGAGAAACATGAACAGAAAGGTGGCTTTCGTGATGATAGGAGTGACCTGGACTGTTTCCGTGGTCATATCCTTCGTTCCCGTGCAGCTGGACTGGCACCGAGCGGAGATGGGTAACCTGACCGGGGAGAATGTTGCGCCACGTGAGACTACAGATCGGAGCTGTGACTCCAGCCTGAACCGTACTTACGCCATATCCTCCTCCCTCATAAGTTTCTACATCCCCGTTCTTATCATGATCGTCACGTACACCCGGATCTACCGGATAGCCCAGACGCAGATCCGGGTGATATCGTCCTTGGAGAGAGCGGCGGAGCACGCGCAGAGCTGCCGTTCCTCCGTACCTGAGCTGTTTCCGGACGTGTGCACGGAAACCGGTGCCAATTCATTCCAGTCTCACGTCGGCGTTAACGCGGACTCCCAGTGCCCCAGCCAGACGCACCGCGAGCTGAAAGTCTCCATCAGAAAAGAGACAAAAGTGCTGAAAACTCTGAGCATCATCATAGGCGTGTTCGTCTGCTGCTGGTTGCCGTTCTTCGTCTTGAACTGCGCCCTGCCTTTCTGTCCCGGGCCGGGGGCCCCCAGGGCTCAGCGGGGGCCTTACTGCGTCAGCGAAAAGACTTTCGACGTGTTCGTGTGGATCGGCTGGAGCAACTCGTCTCTCAACCCGGTCATTTACGCGTTCAACGCGGACTTCAGGGACGCCTTCCTGCGCCTGTTGCGCTGCCGCGGCCGGGGCCTCCTGACCGCGATGAGCGCCGCCGTGGAGACGATGATGGCGAGCAACGAGACCGGAAACCAGAGGCGGGACAGCCAGCCCAAGGCCAAGCTGAGCATCTCCGCGAACGCCAGAGGAAGCCAGGACAGCGGGAACACGACGGTGGCCGTGTTTTACCGCAGGGGGGACAGATCCGAACAAGCGGCGGACACTGACAGATGCGACAAAGACAAACTGACGCACATCCCAATATAGACAGCAGAACCATAGAACGCATTCCTTTGGAATATATTTCTTGAGCAAATACAGAGAACTTTCTGTCCAAAATTACTCTGGACCTCAAACGCCAATGCTTTTTGCAAATTAAAATGATTTTTCTCAGGTTAGCCTATCAGTGTGTGGGATTATATGGCAACATGATTTCTTAAAAAAGAAAACAAATGTCCCGCTCTCTTCCTAATTCGTCATTTTCAGAAAAAACAAAAAACTTCCAGGAGTAATTCTTCACCTTGTTGAATCTCGATATAAAGAGGTGCCCTCTATCTTTTTGTGAGTGAAGGTTGACTTAAGCTATGAGCATCTAGTAACCTCACTAAACTGCAGCATTTCTGTTTCTAAATTCTTTGAAAAGTGGTGGTCTTATTTCTGCCATGTCCTGTTTTTGACCTCGGGTCTGAGCACTGGACATCTTTTAACTCCAAACACTTCAGACAGTTGCACGAATGGAAAAGAAATAATGACATGGTCAGAATATCCACTTTAGTTATGTGTGCATTGAAAACAATTTACATGTTAGGGCTCAGGGTGAAGGTAAGATTTAACCTTAATGATGAGATGAAAGAATAAATACATGAGAGGGATTTGTGGTCTGATAAAAAATCAAGACACACATAGATACAAATCAAAGCCCTACCTTAAAGGACCAGGTCAGGGACAAATGTGATCAATTTATTGACTTTTATTGGCATTTCCATCCAAATCTGAATAAAAACCCAGCATCTCTTATGATTTGCCTCTGTGATGGTAAATCAGATTAAATTTGAACAAACATCTGAAATGATCACACTTTTTACAGAAACAAAAGAACATTTCCAACAGCACCACTTATGAGAACAGCAGTTTTGTAGTTTAGCTTTTCAGGCATAAAGCGCTAAGTTTGCTCTCATCATGGGGCATTTTTTTCTGAATCGCTAGAAATAGGATTATGTACGTAACTCACATTAATTTCCAATGACCATGCACTCCGGTTTCCTCACATCGATAGCCTGAGAGAAACAAACATGAATAATTTGTACACGTGAAAGATTTCCTGACCAGTGAGAACATTGAAGCTTTTAGTCAAAAACCATAAGAAGCCATTCTACACAGTGGGGCAGATGTTGGAGAGCTGAGACGTCTCATGTTCTGTTTAGTGATAAAGTTTTTACATATTAACAGATGTTCATCTCTGTTTAAATGAGATTTCCTTGTTGTTGTTAAATATGTAAGAGTGTTGTATAGCTTTTAGAAGGAAAAAGCTTTAATAGAGCCAAAAATAATTAACTTTTCTTTTTTCCCAGCTACAACAATCTTTTTCCATTGAAAATCACTCTAGACACTTGACTGTTTTTTTAAAAGTGCCTTTTCCGGTTACATGAGAATTGATCCAAATTATATGCATTAAAGAGACAGCATGATCCAGCAACTGGTTATCTTAGTGGTAAAAAGAAAATTATCAGCGTTCAAAGACATTCACATATCAGGGACATGACACACACACACACACACACACACACACACACACACACACACACACAC
>JABUIW010000017.1:880213-905751 GCA_013363375.1 Menidia beryllina | reverse complement strand
GTAAGAGAGAACTGTGGTTAGCGTGTGTTGTAAAGGCAGTTTTAACCAGCTTTAATCAGATTCAGACCATTAAACAATGAAAGAGTAGCCATGGCTGCAGGATGCAGCGCGAGTGTGACACTCTTTGTGTGTCGGGTGTCTGTGACACGGTGGATTTTTTGGTACACAGGCTACCAATACTTGTGTGTATATGCCGAGTATTGCACGGGAGGAGGATATTCCTCATATAATCAGTCTGGAGACTTCCCATCATTTGACTTGGACAGCCTGGGAGACGATAATGGCTGGAGCGTCTCCAAAGAGACAACAGAAGCTGCTGTCTTACTCTTCTACTGCTGAGAGGATTGTTTAGTCAGAGACACTTGTATTTAAGGAGCACACCAGTAGATGGCATTTGAGTACTGTGTGTTGGATAAAAACGGGGACCAGTAGGCTATTTATCAGTGAGAAGAGGGAGGAAAAACTCCATCTCTGGACACAAAGAGGTCATTGTAGCTGCAATTCATTGCAAACATCTTAGCCATGAGGCACCTTTTGTAGGAAGACGTACTGTGTAAACAGTCCTTCTTGTTATGTGACTGCTCTTTGTCCTTTTGAATCTTTATGGACACCAAGCTGAAGACTGTTATCAAATGTGTTATATCATGTCTCTTCATCGCTCCCAAATATGGCCCAAATGAAGAAAATGAAGTTGATTTAGAGGTTTATTTGGTGGTTCTTGGACAGGACATTGAACCCCAAACTGCTTACCAGTGTCTCCACTGGTGGGAGTGTGTGAATGAATGAGTGAATGTGACAATTGGTGTAAAAACACTCTAAGTGGTCAGTTGGACTGGAAAAGTGCAGCCCATTTCAAATGTAAATTTTAAAGCACAAACACATAAGCGCATAACAAAATGGGAATAGCATGTGTTAGCCAGTCGCCTACGATTACATTCCACCCATACTGCTGACATTTGATTGATTATTGTTAATGTGTTTCAACATATGTGGTACATTTTATGTGCATTTCAAATGGAAATGAGATCACATACTCAGGTGAGAAAAATACTGTGAGTTTTGATGATCTGACATTTGAGAGGCAAAAACTTTATCAGTACCTTTATGTTGTTACACCGATAGAAAAAAAAGATAAATAAGCACAGCGAAATATAGTAATAAATATAGAAATATCATTTAAAGGTTTAATTGTCAGATATATACCCTTCTGTAGCAAACTTTGCCACAAGGAGAAAGGGAAAGGCATTATCATATTTCCAAATGGAGAAGTGAAAATATAAACACGACTTTGCATGTCCTCTGTATGGTACAGAAATTGTCCTTGTGATATTTACTCTACTTTTGCAGAATCATAACTGAAAATAAAGTGCTTATACCATAAACATCAGAAAAAACTGCTTTACTTGTTTATTCTGAGCTATTTTTTAAAGTAAATGAAATGAAAATAATATTAAAACAGGCACTGCAATATGGTCATGCATCAAAACATATTTTTTCCTGATCACTGGCTTTCTCCTCTGAGCTCTACAATTTAACACACAAAATCATACAAAGGCTTCTGACAAAATGTCAACAGAAATATATCAGTTTGAGGGTTGTGCAGGACGGCAGAACAAAATCTGTTTGATGTATGTAAAATCTTGGTCGTTGTAGTGTCATTGCTGGTCCTTTCGTGGTGCTCTGCTGTGAGAAAGAAATCAAAATGAACAAAGATTTTCTTTTGATGGGAGTTAAAACCAAGTGATCCCATGAAGATGTTGTTTGAGTCTACCTGCCATGGTTCTTTACTATTTACGCTCTTTGAGGCTCAAGAAGTGAAACTGGTTGTTGTTGCCCCCCCCCGCTCTGGCAGGCTGCTCACATTTTTACCCATCGACATTCATTCAGGGTGTAGTGTCATCTCCAAATCCAAACCAATGTGCTGGACCTTTTAGAGGACAGGAAATCTATTTGCCTTTGCACAATATGGGGGCCAAGAGTGCCTCAGACAGTCACTACTGTGAGAGGAAAACAACCCGTATCCTTGTGATTTACTGGTGGTCTCTCCAGGCTATACAGCTCCACTCACCACAATTCAGCAGCAGACTGAACAAAATCAAGTAGGGACAGAAAATGGGCAATGCTTGATATAATTTGCCTGTGAATGTAATGTCGTTGCTTCCTAAGATACATTTGTGCCATACTGATATTCTTAAAGGGAAAGAACTAACATCCCACCAGGACAGAGCTGGAGCAACAGAGCATCCCTACCCTCTGTGGACCATTCTTTTCATTACCTTGAAGTTTACATGTCTGTAATCTGGTGGAAAAAATCTTTTAGATAATCAACACTGTCTATTTATATAATACATAACAATAAAATAAGGAATGATAACAGACTAGTCTATTACTTTCAGGGTTTTTGTATGCTTTACATGTCATAAAAAAACATTAGATGGCTGATCTGAAGATGGGAAAGAAATATAAAATCCTTTTCTGAAAGGTGACGAATAGTCAATATTTTTGCCACCCTATCTTACTTGACTGGAATCTAAGACTTCTCATGTCTCAGAGACATTTTAGTACGTCAGATTCTTACCGAAGCATCTGGTGATTCAACTGTTCTGCTTTTTCTGTCATGCTACACTCGCGTTCACTTTCATGAACAAGACAACAAATGAAATTAACCAATGGAACCATGTGAGATTAAAACAAAAAGAAGAAAAAACATCTGCTAGTCATGAAATAACCAGTCTGCAGCTCAAGTCTGCCATGAAACTTCCGCTTGAAAAAAGAAACAACAAAACCCTTGTAAGCAAAGCTGAAAATACTAGTTTGAATAATGTCTTGATTTCTGCATTTGAATTCCACTATAGGAGTGTGCTTTGTGAAAATAATGCAAAACTGTGTCAGTTTTGACAATTCTTAGCATATGAATTAGCATATTCTGAAGGTTTAGGTCATTCCACATTGCTTAAAAACACAAAGGATTACTCTTGTTGATCCCTCTTGGGAAACACTTGAACCTCATTCAATACTATAAAATCTTACAGATATATGGGGCAAGACTTGATACACATACATACAGACAGAAAATGTACTTGAAATCTGACAAAAAGCTAAATGGTTTCTGATTTAGTAATGTCTTTTACATTGTATTTTAGCAAAAAGGTTGCTCATCTTTTGCTCTCCTCATGACTGCTTACACACTTGCAGCCAACATCCATTAAGTTTGGTCAATACTTCTTGGACTACAAGCAAAAATAAAAACAAAGCTTAGAAAGCGGTAAACAGAGTTTTATTCCTTGCACATCCTTATGCAGATAGTATTGATTAATTTAATAGTTCATATATCTAGAGGCATATATTTAAAGTTATATATGCCGTATAACCAGTGTAGGTAGCTGAAAACTAAATATTTAACAAAGGATGGAGAAGAGACGGAAAGAGGGAAAGTTAAGGGTAAGGATGAATGTCACAAACCCTGCTAAATTCCCAATTATGTGCACTCCTCTATAGCGTCATAATGATTGGCAAGAGAACCTACAAATTCTTCCACTTCGAAAACAATAATTCACCATGATGAGTCATAGAGATCAATTCTGAATCAGACCTCTGAAAGCAACAACAAAACAAAGATGGAGAGTGTGAGGTAAATATTGTGTTTAATAAACAAACATCAGTCAGGGAACTGACATTAGTCTGGTGATGGAGATGGGGGAATATGAAGCACAATGCACATGTGTGGAGGTGGGAGGGGGGAAAAATGTATCTGTTACACAAGGTGCCCCCGTACAGTGAGGAGCAGGAAGCTCTATATAACATACAGATCAGGATCCAAGTCTACGGTACAAAAACTTAGCAGCAACATGTTAACATCGGAGACCAAGGGGCTAACAAAGTAGTTTTATTTAGAAAAAGTCACAGTATTCTTTAATTTTGTTAAAAAGGTAAAAACAGTTCTATGCATCCGCTAAGGTCAAAGCTACTCACAAGATCCGTGTGTGGAATACATAGGTTGGGAAATGATCTATACATTTATACTCTAATATAAAGACCTTCTGGTAATGGCACAGTACAAACTCTCAGGAAACGCGACAAAAATATACAATGTCTTCACGTCACATTTGCAGATTAAAATGTAACTAAGTTCTCTGACAAGCACAATAGTTTCAGTGATCAAAAAAAACAAAAAAAAACAACTTCTCATCAACCAAAATAAAGGACACCATTTTGTTAGTTCAGCTATCTTGACAAAGTATGTCTTCTTAATACAAAATATAAATTAATATATATTAAAAGAATCAGATTGATACATGGGGATCTACTGAATAAGTACAGGTATTTATGATACAATAAATACTTGTCATTCATGACTGGGGGGGTGGATAAACAGCGAGTAGTGTATTAAACCTGACAGGTAATAGTTGAACTCTACAGGGGAGAGTATTTGTATGCATGTTTGTGTGTGTGTGCATATGTGTGTGTTGTTCAGTAGCTGTAGAAAATACCACAAGTTTGAGCACGACTGTGTGTTTGTGATCATGCACACAGTCTCAGAGGGTTCAGGAGGCCTGCTAAAGGAGACTGCACACTACGGTGGTGGTTTCGGTGTGGTAAGGGGGTTGGGGGGGGGTTATATCGCTGGTCACCCTCTCCCTTGCCTTAATGCAGCACCTCCTATTGGTGAGTCTCTGGTACTACCGGTTAAAATTACTCCTAAAAACAAACAACTCACAGACAGGAAAAGCAGGAGGTCTACAGGAAGTGGTCGGCCGTCAGTGACCTGTCAGTTCTCCAGGAAAGAGACAGTGCGGCGCACCATTGGAGTCATCATGACCAACAAAAATGAAGCAGATGAAAGGACAAAGTCAGCTTTTGTGTGGTATCTTTTTCTGTCTTTTTCTCCACTTCGTAGTAAAAAATAAGTCTGTTTTTTGTACTTTACAATACAATTCAAGATCCCCACCGAGGAAGCATCAATCATCAGTCCAGCACTGACAAGAAACAAATCTCTTTATCTATTAATTTTTTTTAAGTAGTTTTTTTTCTTTTTTTTTTTATCCGGGTTTTTAAAAAAAGGGGGGATTGGTGGGGGGAACTTTGGGAAGGGGGAGTGAGCGGTTTCCTCATGAGGAATAAGAGAAGACTGGGATCAAGTAAGGCGGGCAGGAACACAGAACATTTCTGGAGAAGCGGAAATCTGCCGGTCGTGTTGTCTCTTTTAAAAACAAAAAACAAAAAAAAAACCTTCTCTTTCTATGAAGAACACTTTGTACAGCCACACTTCACTACTTTCTCCACTTCCTGGACGAAAGAAGAGCCATCAGTGCACTGGAAGGTGTATTTCCTACGTTTGCTGCGGAGGGGGGTGCAGCAGCTGCCCTGTCCCTCTGACCCCCCCGGGCAGCTGCCTCGACACTCTAGACGGGAGACCTTCTCCTGGGTTTGGCACGCTGCGTAGCCTTGCTGCCTCTGGTAGACATCTCGGACCCGTTCCCCTCGGCAGGCCACCTCTGCAGACACAAACGACATCTCAGCTCTCGTCCAAAAGGCTTCCTGAGTTCTTAAACTATCCAGTTGCCTTAACTCAAGCTCTAAGCATAGGATGACCAGGTGTGACTGAGGATCTACATCCACCATGATAGACAACAGCAAAATTATAACAACATGTCACTGGGGTTGACAGATAACATGTACAAAACAATGATATGAGGCTAAAGGGGCAATATCATGAGGGATGAAACATGCAAAAGGGCCAATTTGCCAAAGTTCCGATGTTTGGCACATGCTGAGAAATGTTCAAGGGATCAAACTGTAGAAGCTATTTTTCGTATTTACATTAGTGTGAAGCTAAAATCCATGAATGAGCTAAAATATGTGTGTTTTGTCTCCCATCTGTCTACCATCTGTATCCTCCAAGGTTTGGACGTCAACCGGGAAAAACATGACAAAGGCATGACGTCCAATACTTTCCTATATGTGTGTTTTGACCATTCTGTGGTGCCGACCTGTCTACCATCTGTGTCTTCCAAGGTCTGGCCGTCAATAACAGCCAACTACCGGGAAAAACCTTATAAGGGCATGACAGATACTGTGTCCAAAACTTTCCTATCCCATAATATGTACACTGCTTAGCAACTATCAGTCTAATAAAACCCAACTGCTGGAGGAATGACGGTGAGATTCGATGAGTGAGCCGAGAAGCTTTCTCGGGTCCACTCCGTCTCTCCCTCCTGTACAGTTGAGAAAAAACTTATCCTCTGTGTCAAGCCTTTTATTCCGATGCCTCTTCCTGGGTCTATTGAATAATAACTAAACTCTTGATAGTGAGGAACTAGGAGTCGTATTTAGACCCAACACAAACCTAGAGAATTATATTTGACAAAAACAACGACTATTAAGTGATCAAAGCACCTGATATGTGCAAATTAATTTCAAGGACCTGATGGCTGAAATCGAATAAGTTGATATTTCTCCTCAAAGGCTAAGGTTGATATCAAATGTTGTCTGTAAATTGACCTCAGCATCAGAAAAAGTTAGCGTGGTACAGGTGATGATTCCTCTTTTATCCAACTGACTTACTGCACCGCAGACATTATTTGTATATTATGCGCTATGATTTTCTGGAAATGCTTAGCAAAGAATGGAACAGAGAGATGCATGAGTCATGTTTTTCGTTATAAGATTCTCCACGAACTGCGCAGCTTGAGCCTGCAGGACGGCTGGTCCAGTATCAGAACCGTCTTCTTTCTCGGCCATGTGGTTTTCCTGTGCTGAAAATCGCTTGGGATACTTCTGGGATGGATGTCGTCTTGAAAGGGACGTGTTCTGATATCTCAGCTAACTTTTTCAGCATTGTTGCTGCTCTCACAGCCTGGCGAAGAAGCTTTGCCAAGGGCACTGGCTTTTGGACTTGTCGCTGATAAGAGTCTGGATAACTCTTTTCATCTTTTGGCTTGGCGAGCGCAGTTTTCTTCCATACAAGATTGTGAATACTGATCTGTCTGGCCACAATGCAGTTTCCACTGTGTCACGGTCTGTCCCAGAAGCCAGAAAAGCCCGTTTTTGGGGCAAGGCTAATAAAAGATTTATTCTTTTTGCATAGCAAAGGAGCATTTGATCATGTTAATCTGTCCTGTAAAACTTAACAAAGATATCCCTCTGTAGTCATTTGGAAAATGACTACAGACTTGACAAAACCTCCTAACAGTTTAACTTCTCAAACATTTTTCTCATGCATTTGATGGCAAACTGGGGATCTTATACCAAATTATCTTCACAATCAGTTGTTTGAAACTTAATTTCTGCCCTTTAGATTACCCACTTCCCCGCTACTTTGGAAGTATTTGCAGACCCTAACCCTAACCCTAAAAACGAAAGAATAACAAGAAATTGAGAGAATCTAGCAAGACAAAACATTAAATATATAATGCTCAAATAAAGTCAAGGCAAACGAAGTGCCAGATCTTTCTATTCTTTTTTGTTTTACATACTGTACAACGTGTTTGTATTTTTCTTATCCACTATTTAAGACTAATGCTGCAGTTTGTTTCCACAGGAGCTTTACTTCTCTGATTTGTTTCTTACTATTCCTGCTAATTTTGTATCCTGTTAAAAGAAAAATCAGAGGTAGGTAGATCTTCATTCAGTCAGAAAAAGATTAAAAATGGAAACAGACGGGGTTAGAACACATGCGATCAAGAAGTCTCACCTGAGTTGCCCCACGTGTGGGGTTAAGAGGAAGCTCAGGAGATGCTGAAGGGTTAGAAGCGATAGTGCAATAATGACATTAGACAATGTTAGAGGCACACAAAACTGGCAGAAGTCGAAAAAAGTTGATAGAAAGGCAGACGCTTCGTAGTAAGGCTCTAAAAGAACTACCTCAGATTGAAAGCTTTAAGTGTTTTTGTTAACATTTTGAACAGACAGGAAAATCAGTTTACCTCACACAAAGAAAAACAGTTTCTATGCCTAAAAGTATCAAACTAATTTAAACAATCATCTGCAAGCATCCTTTGTTTTACTGACCACTGTCACAAGCCTCTCCCGTGTATCCGCTGTTGCACTCGCAGTACGCTTTGCCCAGGCCTGACACTCTGCATTTTCCATGCTTGCAGCGGGACGAGCTGCAGAGGCTCGCCGTGTCGTGGTCCTGTTCATCGCAGAGCACGCCGGCGAAGCCAGGCTGGCAGCGGCAGGAATAGGAGTAGGAGTTTATCGGGAGGCAGCTGCCGTGAACGCACCTGTTCAGGACGGAGGGAGAGAATAAAGAGTGTAGATTAAGAAAAGCACAAAAAGTCCCATCGCTATGTTTTTCAAATAAAAAAAAAAAAAAAAAAAAAAAAAAAATCCTCACTTGTTGCCATCACAAGGATTGCTGACTTGCTGGTCACACAGAGTCCCGGTCCATCCGGGGTGACATGTGCAGGTGAAGCCCCGGTGGCCGGTCGGGTGGCAGTCGCCCTGGACGCAGGCTCCTCTCTGGCAAGGTTGGCATCCCGGCTCTACCCCGTTGCCCAGCCACCGCCTGGCGCTCTGCGTGGTCCCAGAGCCCAGAGCCCCGGGCTCCAGCCCGGCGCCAAGGTCCTGCAGCTTCCCGTTGATGTAGAGGTTGCGGAGGCAGCCGTGAAAGCTGGTGCCGTTCCGGCCCCCTGAGCTGTGCTGCAGGGCTGAGAGCCCCCCCGAGGCTGAGGCCTGCTCCGGCATCCCTGCAGAAAAAGCTGGGATTAGAGATCTAGGTAGAGAAGCATTAGAAATATCTATAGCCATACAACTGTTTTTTTTTCTTTTAATGGGAAAAGAAATGCTCTGCTTCAGAAAAACGCTTTAACTTTCTATATTACGGTTAGTGCCACTTTTCAATGAAGGTTTTCACCTTAATTAGAGATATAACAAAAAAACTAATCACTAACTATACTGATCCTTCACCTTCTTCTCCTATCAACCCCTCCCCCCTTTTTCTTGTTTCCCATTTCTTGTTTACACTGCGTTCAACCCCCCTAATATTCTGCTCTCGACCCCTGGCAGACTCTTGATGTTCTGTTTATTGTAAATTGCTTTTGTACTCAATGCTCTCATGTCCTTGCAAGTTGCTCCGGACAAAAGCCTCAAAAAGTCCTCACCTCCCAGGTAGAGTGGAGAATCTACGTTGAGCGTGGACTGTTTGCTGATGGAGCTGATGGATTTAGGAGGACCACCATCGATGGACAGGGAGAGGGTCTGGTCTGCTGCCACTAGCTCCACGGCGTGAAAGCTGCCGTCATTCACCGTCTCCACACTGTGGGAGAGAGAACCGAGACGTTCAGGCTCGCCATTTCTGTCCTCCGCCACATGGTTGCGACACCTGCGAGGGAGCTGCTGGACATTACTGCCCGCATGTGCGTGCACCTGTATATAGCAGACGGAGGGTAGGATCCCGTGTCATAGCTGACCCTGAGACGTCCCCTGTACAGCTCCATTGCGATGTGATCATTGTCGCCTTTATACAACAACACACCACTGTCCTCATCTGTGGCAATCTGGAAAACACAGTAAGATGCCCACATTTGTGATCTGATTCCCAGCAATAGAGCAGCGATATTTTACAGAGAGAATCAACATCATAAAATATGCTAACATTGAGTTCACACATGGGATCATCTTGTTTCTTTCATTCATGGCGAAAGAACAGAACTGGTGCAGATTGTCTTAAAATTGAAAACACTTGTTGCACAAAATTCTGGTCCATATGACCTTATGCATTGCTAGCATTAACAGGACAAAAAAAGAGGAGATAAGAGACAAAAACAAATTTGTCTTGGAATTTTTCATCATCACTTCCCCCTGAAACCTTATCAGATACTAAAACAGATGTGTGGATGAGAGGCATGTCTGCTCTTATCCAAGATTTTCCCACACTGCCACTTCCTACCAATTTCATTTTCTCAAGATCACTTTACTCATTCCTTATTATGACAACACTACTCGAGTGCGATGGTCCTTTGCCCCCTTGTTCTGTCTATCTGTACAATTCTTTTCCTTTTAAAACTCCAGACTCCAGGGGTCTTATGCCATACCTTTACTCTCCCATGATGCAACACTTTTCAAAACTTCCTGTACAGTTTCCTTCAGTTTCCAAGAGGCTATTTCATAAGATGATATCAATATAATATAATATTATATAATATAAATAACAAAGTATAATAATTCCAGGCGCTGGGATGGGCTGGCGACATGTTCATGGTACACCCTGCATCTGCCCAATGTTGGCTGGGATAGGTTATAGGCCCACTACGACCCCACTAAGCTGTATGCATGATGAATGAATGAATGAATGAATAATAATTCCCCAATTATTTCCTAAAGAAGCCACTTCTGGTCCTGTTGCCTGAACCTAATCAGATCCAGAAACTAAAAACAACAATAATTCTTCATCCTCCAGGCAAACCTTTAAGTAAATTTTTTATGAAGCACAATAATTAATAAAAAACACACTAATTAAAGAAAAAGAGGCGGTAGCTGTGGTTGTACCTGCAGGCTGATGTTGGTCTGTGGTGAGAGGGAGCTGGAGGGAAGCTGCAGGTACGACTCGCGGCTGACAAAGTTGACGCTGACCAGCGTCTCGCAGCGCTCGCCCTCATAGCCGTGCAGACACTGGCAGCGGGGGTCAGCTCCCATCACAACGCACTGAGCCTCGTTGAGGCACTCGTGGTTGTCGCACGGGCTGGTGCGAGGAAGGACCATCGGCGGAGAGAACTCGCAGAATAACCCACTGCAACGCACAACAGAGTGCCCATCAACAACTGGATAAACAGTGACTAAAAACATCCAGCCCACTGTGCTGGGTGTTTGGAAAATATGCTGTTTGCAGCTAATGTTATTACATATTTCTGAGGGCAGTCTGTCACATTTTGCATGTTCTATCAAAAGTAAAAAATACAATAAAAAGTTCTATTAATATCATAACAGAACATTCCCAAAAAACTATTCAACGGGACAAAATAAAGAAAAATAGAGATAGTATTTCTCATTCCCACACTATACAACGCTACACAGAAATGTTACCCCTCCAAACTTTGTGTCAAACACAGTAAGTGACTTTGAATGCAAAGGAAAGCTCCTCTAATAACATCTAGAAAACAGAAGTTAAAAAGACTTTGCATGGTGGGAGTGAGAAGAAAACGCTTTCCTTGGCAAACACTGGAACCTAACATATCAACGCGCAAGCTGACGGTTCAGGACGGATGCATTTAACACGCATTAACACGCATTCCCATGTATCATTAAAGCCATTAATGGCTGAGGAAATATCCGTCATATACAGGGATGTGCGCCTCACCTGTATCCCTCTGGGCAGACGCAGGTGTATCCGTTGACAGCATCAATGCACTGACCCCCGTTCTGACACTTATTCTCCTCGCAGTCGTCGTAGTCCAGCTCACAGTGTTCACCTAAATAGCCCGGGGTGCACTCACACCTAACACACACACACACACAAAAGTCCTTGTAGATCAGGGCACATTTAGGCTGCTGTTTGATGAACAACATCTGGCCTTTGTTTAAACGTGCTGTGGTTGGATTTGCTCTCGCTACGTGCTGAAAACTCTTTAACACACGAAAGGAAAACATGTCAGCTCCCTGTTGACCCAGACAGTCTAGACACACACAAGACAACACATACACACCGACTCACGCTGCTTACCTCCGGAGGGAAAAATAAGCAACTCATTTATCTCAGTGTGTGAGCGTTAAAATGGAGCATGAATGTGCATGAGTGAGTGTGTGTGTGTGTGTGTGTGTGGGCGTGCCATCTACTCACTTGTAGCCCTGAGGAGTCAAAATACACTTTGAGTCGTGCTGACATGGGTTTAGCTCTGGGGCACAGAAGTCCAGCTTCTCTTCGCACAGCTCTCCTAGAAACACACACAAATGACATCAGCACCTTTTCAACACTCCGCGCAGCATAAATGTTCAAGTGAATTCATCACACAGAATCCATTGATATCGTCCAATTTCCTCAGTGTGTTGCCTCTGCGTTTATTGCGCGTGTCCGTGTTCCCAGTAAATGCAGAGAAAACGCGTTTGTGTGTGTGTGTGCATGTGGTGTATGAGTGCGTGCTCTGATGATGGATGACTCTCTTGTGGCCAAGACCAACAGAGCGCTCTGATAAATGATCTCATCGCTAAGAATGTCATGTTCCTGATGATATTCCAGAGTGTATCCTGATACTTTGAACTCCAAATGAATTACTGATGAGGAATCAGGGAATCAACCAATACTCTTGACAGCAATAAGTTCGCTCAGGGAGTAATTACACAACCCCGCGGGGAATCAGGGGAATGTGTGTGCGTGCTTTTATGCCTCTTTACCGCTGACTAACAAATGTGCTACATTTGCACATCCGGAAGTAGTCCTTTTGCTGTGTAAACCTTTATTTCTACATGCCAATTCGAACACATTTTCCAATTTAGTGAATTGTCATGAAAAGCTTTTTGCAGGTTTGCTAAGGCTTCATGTTTCGGATCACAATTTTTTAAAAATAATCCCAATGTCCTACAGATTCTACAAGCTCAGTTTAACCTTAACACATGGTACAAGGCATTCAAGTCATTAGTCATTTAACAAAAACACAGTCAAAAGGCAGAAGCAGCGTGTGGCAAACAAATCCTGACTGTGTCCACAGAAACTAAGATGGAAAAGTCAAAGCCAGTCAAGTGATTAACTGATTATCAGTGGGTGGGAGCCCCTCAGAAAAAGCAGAGACGTGGACGGTTGGGTGTTTTGAAGCTATGCATCGGCTCTGATATTAGAGAAGTAATTAGTCATCAATCTGGGAAGGGTTTTGTGACCATTTCCAAACAATTCGGAGTCCACCATTCAGCAGTGAGAGATTATCCTCAAGAGTAAACATTCAACAGTCTTCCCAGGAGACATCTCAGTAAGTTCACCCAAAGCTCACGCCAAGACAATGTAAAATTAGGAACCAAAAAAAAAAAACACAAGCGCTCAGGCTCTAGGGACCTCAATATTAATTTCTAAAATGTTCATAACAGTGCACGTGGAAATAGACTGAACAAGTATCAGGGAAGGGGTTTTTAGGAGAGAAAATAGATAGGGTTTTTAAAGTTATATTTGAACAAAGACCTTTGGTAAAATGTCCCTTGGACAGAACAAACCAAATAAGGATGTTCAACCATAATACACGACACAACTTAAACATAACATAACACACTGCGGTGGAAGAGTTTACCAGTTACACAACCTAGGGACTTTGCAGTCACTGAGTTGGCTATAAACTCCTTAATATACTAAGTATTCTAGAGTCAAATGTGAGTCCATCTGTCTGACAGGAAAGGCTCAGCTGAAACTGGGTCATGAACAGGCGATGATCCCAAATGCACCAGTTAATCCACAACAGAATGAAAAGAGTTAAGGTTTGGTAGCGGCTCAGTCAGACGTCAGACTTCCACCTGACCCAAATGACCTACATAATGATGTCAGAGACTGATGAATTACAGGACGTAATTATGTAGTCACAAACTGCTTCTGCATCTGAATTCAGTTTTTGTTAAATAATAAACAGTGTATCTATGATGATAATGCTCTTTTTCACATAACTGTATTAACTAACCATTCATACCACTAAATATTGTGTAAATTCTCTTATTCTGTATATATATATATATATATATATATATATATATGGACCAAAAAAAACTTTGTTCATAAAGACAGGGAAAACCTACAGTTTAACACTGCTTGATGAAATACTGGTTTTAAATGAAGTGCTATTAGAGAAACATTGCTGTTCTGGATTTTATATTTTTTTTATAATTTCAATAAGTAATTGAGAATGGACTCCCATTTAATTTGAATAAATAAACTTTGGATGGCAATCACACATAAGCATGTAGCAACTTTCATCATTTGCACATCGAAAAACATGCGCCGCTAATGTGGAGCATGACTGTACACATTCCGTTAAATATATGGTACCGAATATTACAATTCTATGGGCGCATGGATAAAGCACAGGAAATGTGGGAAGCTAGGAATGGAAGTTGGAAAAAAAGAGAGGGGCAGCAGGGACAGAGAGAAGAACAGACTAACCTCTCTCCACCTCATTGGTAGCAGCTGTAACCACAAAAAAAAGATGAGAGACGACAGAAAGCAGAGCGAGACAAGAAAAAAACAAGACACGGGACAGCAAATATCCAAAGACAGCAAGAAGAGAGAGAACACCGCCACAAAGGTTAGCAGTCAGAGATGATTGCAAAAGCAGACAAACAAATAGCAACAGACCAGTGTTAGTCAGATTAAACATGATTCGTCCTGACGTTATTACAACGGAAAAAAGGACTTTGATTTAATGTTTCTCGTTTCTAGTTTTGGAAACAGTCTAAAGTTTTCCTGGAGGCCACTAAATTGAACAACTTTAAGTGGAAGCTCCAGGGTTTCTATGTCCAATTCCAATGAAAAAATGTATGAAAGGAATGCAGAAATGTGTCGTCATCCTCTGATGGAACATTGTGGTACCTGTGTATTCCGGTGAGCACATGCATGTGTAGTTGTTGATGCCGTCGACGCAGGTGGAGTTGTTCTCGCAGTCACTGTCCTCACAGTCATCGATGTTGATCTCACACGCGTCACCTTCAAAGCCCTCCGGACACACACACCTGGACAGAGAGTCCGACATTGTGCCATTGTCATAATTCATAAATCAACTGATTAGTTTCAACGATTGTTGAGCAACACTGAAATGTGCCTGCGGTCATTCCCTCAGGTCCAGATGCGTTTTTACTGCCCAAAAGTGCAAAAACAATAGTGTTCCATTTAATATCATCTTCCTGAGATGCAAGCATAATTACAAGGGCTGAAACTTTCACTTTTTTGCTTGAAATAACATAAAACATGCAAGGCCATGATTAAAAAGACAATGACGCAAATAAACATTTAGCCAATTTTTCTTTTTCAGCATGCTTTAAAATACAAAACAGAATCCATACACGCAGTTCAGAACTGCAAGAACTCCATCTATTCCCAACAGGGCCATTACTCTGTTACTCCCATGAATACAAAGCACAAGCATGTATGCCTCAACTCAGTAACTGCTACTCAGCTTTATTAGTGCACACTAACGCACAGAAAAAGCCTTCGGAGCGCTATATTATGTTATTATTACAGTCTAATGAAGAGCTCTTATGCGGCACACACTTGGGTGGATTAATTTGGTATTATATAGTCGGTGACAGCTCCTCGCAATTAATATTTCACTCTCTACCCTGTGAGGAAAGATAACAAAGGGGGAAAAACAGGAAACAGGAACACAGTGCAGAGGGAGGGGCCGACAACAGACAGCAGCAGGAAAGTCAGAGGAAGAGACGGGACAAGCTGTGATCTTGGGTTGCTCTAATTGTCTGCGTGGGTGGTGGAGATCTGCTCGGAGCCAGCAGACGGGCACCAGCTCACCTCCTGTTGGCACTAAACGGCCTAATGAAGAGATGACAGTTCTCACTGCTGCTCTGTCCACCGCACACAACAGAGAGCCATTTACCCCCCTGTCAGTTTCACTCCAGCCCCCGTTAGTGATGGAGTATCACTGATGGGGTTATCTGCTGAGCATCTACTGCTATTCTTTCTGCTGTGTGTGTTCAATAGCACACAGGTGTTAATATTCAGCACAGCCTATCTTGACCAAATATGATTATTTCAAAACACTGGATTATTATCATTTTCTCTTTTTTGATTATGTGGTGTGCTGCTCCATAAATGGTTATTTATGAAACTGTTTTATTATCTGAGAATCCAGCAACCATCTGGGCAGTGGCTTCAACAAATGTTTCCTGACCGAATAAAACAGTTTCAAGAAAGTTAAGTCTTTACCATGTTGTGGAAATAAGTAGAGGAAAAGCACAAAAAGGGAAATTAAAAACCTTTGTTTAAAATTGCGAGTCTAACTTGATAACTAGGTGAAATAGTACTATTAAATTTGAGCATTTTGAGCTTTTTTGAAAATGTATTGCCAAGTTATTTGATACACTGTAATCATCATTGGCAATCAGTTAACAAGATTGGACAGAACTGTGAAAGGGGAATCAACAAAAGAATACAAATGTTTCTTGCTCATGCAGTGAGTTAGCCCTCTCTGGGAGCATGTGTAGGAAGCCAAGTGTGCCCCAAGTGTGCCCCAATAGCACAGTAGAACAGTTACATGTTTGTTTGTTAGACGTTGGCTTGAATTTCTGACATTGCATCGACTAGATAAACATAATACACTCCTGTCACAGTTCAACCTCCTTGGTTTAACTTCTTTCAGCTTTTACTTGGTCACAGACAAACAGAACATGTGTATGGATTCCTTTTATAAGTTTTACTTGATCTTGTGGATTTGTTTGGTTTATCTTGGAATTCTTCTGATTTTGTTTTACTTCAGTTTGGCTTATTTCTATACTATGTATCCTATGCATAATAAAGTTGATGTTTTTAGACCCCCAGCCTGTTTGAATCTTTCTGGTTCTTCCACAACACACATCTCACAGGAAGATGACGTAAACATAACAATAAGGCCAAACCAGTCGCAGTGAAACCTGTTCATTCTCTGGAAAAAAAAAATCTTACCAGAAGTTGCTTCTTTCTCCTTCCTTCAGGTGGCAAGTTCCGCCATTTTGGCAGGGGTTACTAATGCAGGCATGGATGGGTTCCTCGCAGTTTTGGCCCTTTTGAAAACAAAAACGAAAGTATTTCACTCACTGTGTTTAAAATCAGTTAGTCTGACAGCCAAAATGTTATTTTCACAGAAAGTAACCTTATACATGGGTATTTATGCATAATATCATCATCTAGGCCTGCGTGGTTTGTGTACCTTGAACCCATAGGGGCAGGTGCAGCGGTAGTAGTGCACAGGGTCATTGGTGCACGTGCCATCGTTCTTGCAGGGGTTCGATAAGCATGGGTCACACTTGGCCTGGATACTCAAATCCACAGGACCTTTATGATGCACCAGTGCACAAAAACAGCACATATACACAAGAAACAAGATTAACATGTAATTTATGCATTCGACTACAATGACTTACACACATCTAGACGGCTGTACAATATTAGGGGCCTGCATAGGTCCTCGTAGAACAGAAATCAGGTGGTTTATTACTCTGTCTGGTATATTTTTTTATTCTTTTGAAAAATATGTCAATTTTGACCAACAAAACAAACTAGATTGTAGAAGAGTGACTGCATGCCAGACATTGTTGATATATTAAAGAAACATTATTCAGTATATATATATATATAAGTATATACAGTATATATATATATATATAAGTATACATATATATATATATATATATTTCTACACAAGCACTAGATTAGATAGAGTAAGCAAGCCACCACATTATCTATGAGACATTTTCTGAGCAGGACCATGATATGTACAGAAGAAATACTCATAGAAATACACATTTAACATTCAGAACACATTGTTGGTGAGAACACGAGGGCTGAAAGGGAAAAAACAGCAGTCTGCTCAGGGATCTAGGATGAGGGACAGTGGGGCTGGGGCTGTTTTAAAATGGGGACTTGGGGTTGAAGAGGAATTACTGGGAAATGATTGGCTACTTTACCTGGCACCAGAAAACCACAAGGCCCGGGGACTTCTACAGTGCGTCAGTTAGATTAGGTCAAAAATAAGTTTCAGTCATGTGTTCAAAGTTAATGTGATATAATCAGGTTGAAAGGTAAAGGTCAACAGTCAGCAGCATTTTCAGAATGGCAGGTGGCAGCACAAACATGCTTGAGAGGACAGATGTTCTTCAGTGCAGGGAACGTCAGTTTTCTTGTTAAGAGTCAACATCTGTTAGGTTGCACTGGAAATATCTAACACAGTGCTAGAAATCATGCTAATGAGCAATCTCGCTTTTTAGCCACTGCTTCTAAGTTGCCTGTGGCTCTTCTGTTTGACTGATGCATAGGTTAGTGTTAGTATTTTAACAAATAAAAAATACATTCCTCTGAAGATGGTGTGTGCAAAGAATGTACCTAATTTGAGCAAAAAAGCACACACAGTCCAAGTGAAAAGCCCCAAAAGTTATTTTTCTCAGTAAGTTTGCTGTAGTCGTTGATGTTGTAAGTTCACTTTGAAAGTTTACCGACTAGCTCATTAGAAGTGAAAGAATAACTTAAGACCAGTTGACCACGGTACTGACAAATCTTTAACAGATTAGAAACAACATCCATGCAATAACAGCAAAATGATACAAACTTGCTTCAGTTAATATAATTAGTCTTGTTTTAACATCACCATTATTATCATATTCATCTATTATGTCCAAAATATTTCTTTAAATAAGTTCCGCACTTTACCTGATCTAACTGACTTTATCAGTTCATAAATACATATGAATCATATAATTGTTCTTTAGGACTAAATTTACTATTAGTTAACCTAAATTAATCAAAGGATCATTGACAGATTTGAAAAATCTAAGAATTCTCATGCATTTAAAAAAAAAAGGTTTATTGACGGCACTCCGATCTCTTTACCAGCCCCATGAAATACTCTGCTTGAGCAAATCATCTAATAATGGCATTTAATCAAACCAATCTATTACATTAATCAGCCAATAAAAAAACAGGTGTCTCCTGTAATGATAAGAAATGCATCCTTATAAATATCTAAACAGTATTAAATCTTCCTGATATCACGTTTGAGAAAAGGAACACGCCTCGTATTGGACACCAATGCTCAGTAGATATTCATATTTTATATGACAACTGTGAGTGTGTGTGACAATCCACTGGTAGGTGTTTCCTGGTCCCTGTGCTACTGAAGTGTATGTGTGCAACAGTGTGCGCTTACCTGTGCAGGTGAACTTCTTGGATGGCGTGGTTAGGAGCAGTTTATCCGTCATGTCTCCGGGCCCGGCACAACGGGCAATGCCGGGTTCCTTGTAGCCACTCTTCACCCAGTCTGAAAGCCACTGCATGTGACAGTCACAGTACAGAGGGTTGGCTCCAAGAGCCCTGCAGCATGAGAAGAGCCCAAAGTGGGAATAATGTTTAGTCATGTGCAAATGTGGGATTATGTTATGATATTTAAGAGCACAAACACCATTAATAAGCTCCAGCTGCCATTTGAATCGGAGCAAAAACCATCAAATGTGTGTAAAAAGTAAGCAACTGTCTAAATTCTGACAGGCTGAGGAATCCATAATTACCAAATTATAACTGAAATCTCTGGTGTCCTGCAAATAACTGAGCCAGAAGAGGGTGTGACTGGGGACATTTGTTTTGGAAAAGGGTGTGTTTAAAAGCTAAGACTTTAATTCTTCACCAGGTAAAGAAAAACAAACAAACAACACATTTATTTAGTTATTCTTTTTAATGATGACTTTAAAAGATTAAAAATGGGGAATCGTTTTGTAGCCATTAATTGCAACATTTGTGTTTCTCCACTTAATTGTAATCTAATTGGCATCCGATGCCATTAAAGTAGGCAAGTAAATCTTTACTACTAATGTTACAGTCAATTCCAGCAATAAGTCTGCCCCATCCCCTTGGTTTATGTGAATGAACTTCTGCATGGTCAAGTTCACTGTTGTACCTGCAGCCATATAATATCTAGCTCATGTCCGTATGTGCGATTATGGGAATTTTTCTAAGAGAAGCCCTTGCTGCTACTTAGTTTCCTTTTATACTCCCTTGAACAAGCAGAGCAATTGCTGACAAATCTAAGTGTGCAAGCATTTACTGATAAATGGTCAATTTCCTAATGCGAGCGTCTCAGACTAAGCTGGTAAACTGGTGTAGAAAGATATTACGGCCACTCAAAGGACTGTTATATAAAACGCGTCTAATTATCTGTCATCTTCTGTGCGTATAACTTATATTTAAGAAAAATGCGGTGGTTTGTGTTAAGTGCTATCGGTGGTGTGACCTCAGGCACATCCCTGTCTCCACCCACCATCAAACCTCACATGGAACTCTCATCTCATTCCTACGGAGAAAATTCAACAATATGGAGTGTACTCCTGACCCAGGTCTATGTCTGGTATTTTGCTGTCATGCATTTATATGGTGGGGAAGCAGATATTAGGGAGAGACTTTTAAAATGCAGCACAGTAAAAGACTGCACTCCTGCTGAACCATTACCAATGGCCCCGACACACCTTGAACATTCTGACTGTTGTGGCAATAACTATTAACAACTCATTTTTCCTGACGTGTGTCCCACTTGGTTGGTTTTTTTAATAAAAAGCTGGAATAATCCTTTCCTTACAGTGTAATTGTTGACTGATGTTCAAGCCCAGTTTTATTTATTTTCCTTTGGAGATTAAAAGGCGGGTTGCTTCATCATAAATGAGGACATCTTTTATTACGCAAGGGTGTTTACGTATCACTCACAGGTGGGAAAGCGACGACAGGTCTTTAAAGGCTCCTTCTGGTATCAGGGATATGTCGTTACCATGGAGAGACCTGAGAGGGTGAGTAAAGGTGGATGAAAGAAAAAAAATGGGCAGAGAAATGCCAATGTCTGGATGTTAGAAGTGTGGATAATATAGCAGCAGTCTGCCTCGACAGTGTCTGCACACTGTGTCAGGATGTGTCAGCGCAGATGCTCACAGCAAACGAAGAGACTTGAGACCGTCGAATGCCCTCACTGGAATGCACCGCAGGCGGTTGTAGCTCAGGATTCTTCACACACGGAAGCAACACGTTGGCATGGAGACAAATGTAGACATTTTTTAAGGATAGGACTTTCAGGGCACAAATCCTATGAAAAGTTATAAGCTAAGCAGGCAGAAAACAAGGCCAACAGTTTGACAGATCAATTCAGCTGCAATCACACGCAAACATCCTTCATGCACCAAAAAAGAAAAAATATATATGTTTTTTGCTGTTCTTCGTGGTTGGATTTGAATGTACTTGCAAAAGCTCATTGATGTGTGAAAACAAGCTTCACCAGCTTTGCGGTTTGGGCAGGTTCAACATTTGCTTTTCACCCTTGGCTGTGTCGTGACTGTGTAGTAAAGCTCTTCAGTTCTTTTTCAGCTTCCTGTTTGTTCTCTGACAAAAAACAGATTCATGCCGGTCTACGGCGGGACACTTTTTGTGTGGCATCTCAATATAAACCATCTGTAACAAAATTTCTGCTTACGTATTCCTAAGCATTTGGAAACAACACATACACACACGCGCACACACACACTGTCACATTTGCACGAATAAAGACTGATGTAAAGCCAGACTCACAGAGTAAGCAGTTCGGACATGTTACTGAGGCTGTGGTTGGACAACGTGCTGATCTGGTTGTTACTCAAATCACTGAAAAAGGAAACAACAGATGCATGAGACGCACACAGGCACACAAGCGTAAACAGATCCCCACGCACGCACAGACTACACGCAGCACGTAACAGTCATTTGTTGTCCGCTGCACTGAAGCTGTCACACCCACATCTGGTCCAAACAAAAGCAATTCAACACAGAGCTCCGACAGAACATCAGTCTGTTAGTTTTGGTATTTAAGAACAGAGAGCAGGAAACAAACGCCAAGTCATGATCCTCTCATGAATGTGTGTTTGACAAAAAAAAAACCCTCATGCTTTGTTATTCGTGCTTTAATAACTTTGGGCCCTCTGAGTTCATGTGGATGAAACTTACATGAGTGTCAAGTGTTTGTAGTTGGAGAGCTCCACAGGAACCTGAGTAAAGTGGTTTCCATCCAAATACCTGCCAGAAAGATAGAAAGAGAGCAGGGAAAACGCACACACGTCCGCGAACGCGCACACGCAGAGGTAATTTGAAAGGACAAAAGTAAGGGGGGGAAAGGTTGATATGGAAAATATTAAGGAAGTATAGAAATCAGAGAGAGAGAAAGAGAGAGAAAGAGAGGGAAGGATAAGGAGTAAAATGAAGTTTGAGCCATATGGGAAATTCCTCATATCCAGCAGTGTGAACGGTCATTACTGCAGCAGCCATAATAAACAGTGAAGTTTAATAACCCTACAAGCGTTGCTCTCACTCTCGCCCAGACGCACCCACAGAAAATTGCATGAGTGAGATACTATCTCCCTAACTTGATGACAATGTACTATTAATCAAGCGCGTTAAGTGAGTCTTTATTAATACTAGAAGAATCATATTACCGACAGGAGAAACTCTACTGCTTGATGGTTCATTTAAGGCCACAGCTTTCCACTGCGAGGGGGACTTTTCGGTCTTGAATACTTGTCCTTTGTTAAACTCCAACATGTCCATCTGTGTTTTTTATGTCGTGTTAAATGTGTATTTCTTTTCTTTCAGACCATTGCTGTATTATGCAGAGTTTTAAATAGTTAAAGAGTGATTTGAATGCTAAATGTTTAAAGTTTAAAGTGACCTGAGGCTAAAAACTGAACACTATCCTATATGCGGTTTCAACCTAAGCTCTGTCAGCTCTATTTAAGTGCAGCTGAGGTGCCCTCTATTGAACTGCTGCTCCCCTGTCCTCTGGGCCAACTCATGCAGAGCTTACAAAAAACGGACTACCCATAAGCAGACGATGAAACCAGTGTTCTTTGAACCTATGAAGTGATTATTGTGTAATTGGGTGGAGGTTATCGTATAATGAAGTGGCTTTTCAGGCTGTGCCCCCGTGAGTTTAAGTCTTGTAAAGTATAAAAGTAATTCTGTGTTTGATGGTATAGACTCACAGTTCAGTGGTCTCCTTAGGTAGGCCTTTGGGTAGGGTGGTAAGACCCTTGTTACTGCAGCGTACCACAGTGTCCAGACAGGAGCACTCTGCTGGACACCTCAGGACTGGAGAGCAGCTGTTCTCATCATTACCTGGTGACGCAAGAAGGACATTTAGCATAAAAAGCAATGATAAGGAACAAATATTTCACAAGGTTTTGATCTGAAAGCAAATTTGATTCAGTCCATCCCACCATCTTCGCAGGCAAAGTCCTGGACAGCAACGTCTTGGATGGGGATCTCCTTCAGGAAATATGGACTCTGACAGCGAGGATTTCCGGTGACAATGCGCTTCCTCCTCAGCCAGTCGCCGAGCCAGGCCAGGTGACAGTTACAGTTGAAGGGATTGGCCAGAAGGTTCCTGGGGAGCAAAAGAGAGGAGAGGTCCTCAGCTTTCGCTACACTTTTGTGGGAGCGGGTCTCGCAGTTCGCACTTACAGAGTGGACAGGGAGTGCAGCGTGTCGAAGGCTCCGGGGTTCATGGAGGTGATCTGGTTGTCGTAGAGCGAAAGGAGGCGCACGGAACTCAACCCTACGAAGCTGCTGTTACTCACACAGCTGATGCGGTTACTCCTCAGCATACTAGGAATATAAAGACGCGACAACAAATTGGTCTTGATGTACACATATACCGCTTTATTTTATTGCTATATTGCTTACACTCTTAATACATGTCAATACATTTGTGTAACTGTGTGTGTGTGTGTGTGTGTGTGTGTGTGTGTGTGTGTGTGTGTGTGTGTGTACCCACAGTGTGCGGAGGCCACCGAGCCCCTTCAGCATGCGGTGGTGAATGTTCTCGAGTCTGTTGGAGGTCAGAATCAGTTCATTGACCCCTGAAGCTCCCTCGAATGTCCCCTCCTCTATGTCAGTGATACGGTTGTTACTCAGATTACTGCACAGAGCGGAAAAGGCATAGGGCAAAAAATCATAAGGCGGCGAGAACGTAATGGAAGAGGAGTAGAAACAGGTTCGAACTGCAGAGCTCTTGACCACACGCCACTCTCGGTAGTCGTCGCATTTGCATGTCTGACTCACATCTTTCTCAGCTGAGGTAGCTTTTTGAAGATCCCTGTCGCTTCTAGAACAGTGAACTCATTGTTGTTCAGGCGCCTGAGGATATATGTGAAGAACAGGAGGTCAGACACTGTTTTACAGTTTTCAGACCACGGAAAGAAGAGATCGAGAGTGATGGGGGGTTATTTTACAGCACACATGGTTTTGTATTCTTGACGAGAAATTAAAGTTGACTCACAGTTCTGCCGTGTACTGAGGAATGTGATCTGGTATTTTGGTGAGTTTCTGGTTGGAGCAGTCGACCGTTGTGCCCTCACAGCGGCACTTGTCCGGGCAGGCCAGGTCGGCGAAGCAGTCGCCTCCTAGCTTACTGCGGTAATCCTCTGTACCTGGTCAGAACCATAACCAAAACATCACTGAGGCACCTCCACCGTGCAAGAGTCAAGGCCCAGCTTTTACTGGCGCCCGTCATCAAAAAAAAAAAAAAAAACCCTCCAGACGTCCAAAAGAATAGGGCGTGACACAAGGGGAAATTTCTGATACGCTGTACAGAGGTTGTGTTGCCTTTCTGGAACGGTGGGAATCGGCAAGTTAAGCAAAACATGTCCAGAAAAATAAAGCTAATCATAATCACAGGCAACATTTCCCGCGAGCATTGTTTCAAAATGCTTTATCGCAGACTTAACGGGGCCAGGTCGCATCAGGACACCCAAACTGTTGAGATCAACATGTACAGGCATATGGGCAGGGTATTGGAGTTTGTCAGCGCTGTCAGACTAAGAAGTAACTGTTAGTGTTAGGAACCCCAGCACCAGCAAAACGGCATCAGAAAAGATGTTTACAGACATCCAAACAAACATCTCTCAAGTGGTCCACGCACAAAGACTCCGTTTCAAACACACCAACACATACACAAAGTTGCAGACGGCCACAGGAGTCGGCTGTCTCTTGCGTCTCGGCCATGCTGCAGCTTTTTGCAGGGCCGTTCCATGGTGCTTGACAGAACCATGTCCCACTATAGGAACCTGGCAGCCACATGGTTAGATCAAGCACAAAGGAACAACCTGCTGACTGACTGCTCCTCCGCTGGAACACAGGGGTTGGAAAGGACAGAGGGAGAGGAGGGCGCGCATGAGAGCAAGCAGGGAACAAAAGACACGAGAGGAGAGGTGCGTTCTGCTGGGTTTATGCAATGCTTCCTTCTGCAGGAGAGGAGAGGAAGGATTGAGAAGGAGCAGAGAAGATACGGGAAATTAGTGAAGGGAAGAACACAGTAGCAAGACACCAGAAAGGGCGAAAAACAGAGGAAAGAAAAACAAGAGGAAGAAGGAGAGCAGAGCCAGAGTAAAGATCGTGAGACATAACAAAGAGGAGAAGAGAGAAGATACAGACCTGAAGAAAAACGAGAGAAGAAACAAGAGAAGGAGAAGCAGGTATTGAAAAGAAAAACGAAGAATGGTGCAAAGGTGCAGAATTGAGAGCAGGAGGAAAAAAGGGGGGAATCTTTTGGTTTTAGAGAAACGATAAATTCAGGCAAAGGGATAGGATGGAGCAATAACGAGGAGGAGGTAATAAGGCGGGGTTCTGACAAGGAAGAAAGTAAGTGACCTTAATAGACGGCAGAAATGATGGGAATTCAAACATCTACAGACGTCTAAATTCACAAGAATCAGAAACAGGAACAGAGCAGCTGTTGCAGAGGAGTGGGAGGAGAGTTACAGCAGCACTGTGCAAGAGAAGCCCTGATGTCTGGGTGTGCTCACACATATACACACGCACGCACGCACACACACACACACACACACACACACACACACACACACACACACAC
>JABUIW010000017.1:868578-880203 GCA_013363375.1 Menidia beryllina | reverse complement strand
ACACACACACACACACACACACACACACACACACACACACACACACAACACGGACATACAGGTCCAGAAACAGAAGAACGTGTCGACCTTTGTGCGCTTAAGTAAAAATTGTTTGACTATTCTCATTGTTGTTGACGTTGACAGACAGGAGGAGTCACAGAAGGGTCAAAGGTCAGGGGCCGGCTCTGGCAAGAGGGGGGGGGGATTCGGAGTGGACGGAGAACCATGTGTGTTTGTGTGTGAGTCTTACTTACAGCCAACATGGTGTACTCCTGAGTGTGTGAGAAAGGCAGTAGGAGAAAGAAGAAGGGATTTCACTTGTTTGTTTGAAAAAAGGAGAGGAAACTGATAAAAAAAAATGGGGAAAAAAGGCAGTTTGTGATGCCCACCCAGGGCAGTGATTCTTTTTAAGTAACGACTTGTGAAGAGAGAGTGTCATGCCATTATTCCAACACACACTAGCTCAGCCTTGTTTGCTTGAAGCGTGATTGGTTTGAACATGTTTCCGGAACATTGTGACAATAAAGCCCAACACTGCCGGTCGGTGAGCATTCAGCTTCAGTCGGTTCTAAACGCACTAGTGCATGCAGAGTAAATGTAAACGTGGAAGATGACGCAAATGAAAGCAGCGGGTTTTCACTGGATTGATCTGAGGGCCGATACCACGGCTGTACCACAGGACAAAATGTGTTTGTTCAACTTTTTTTTGCCTCAAATCTTCGTAAATTATTCAGCTTTTGCTCCATATGTGGTATCTGGGCTTTGAAACCTCTGTCCCCCTGGTGAGCTTCAGAGTTAATGACTGCAGAGAGCACGCACGCACGCACGCGTCTCATTCAGCGCACGCCCTGCCTCCTCCGTGTGCAGCTGCAGTAATGACCGCCGTTAGCCTGCTCCTCATCTCATATGCATGTCTGATTTGCATATTTCTCAGCACCCCTCTGAGCACAGCGGCTCTATGACCTTTTGATGTTCTGCAGTGGGAGAAACACACACGGATGCTCGTGGACACACGCTCACACATTAGCTACCATTAGCCATGCTAAGAAGTGAGGAGAAACAGTCTTCATCTCTAGTCTTTGTGATCGCTGTGCAGATATGCCCTCGTCAATATAGTCCTGGATATAGCAGGCAGTTAAAAACAACCTGGGCTTATAAATCCCACCATAGTTTAGTCACGGTTACAATTTAAAAAAGTCAGTGCAGAGGTGAGCTTAATGGTCTCATGCTAGTTAGACATGATGCAATAGAACTTCACTTCCACCAGGAAAAACGGAATGTTCTGGCTTTTAAAAGGTGCCCGTCACTCAAGGTGGCGAGAGTGTGTGTGAAAGCTAAGCAAGTGAACAAAAAGTATCTCTCAAACGCACACACGCATGCTCAGTGTACAGTACCTGGGATGAAATACTGTTCCCTAGCTAATGGAAAGACAGGGAGAGTAAAAATGAATATCATCAACAGAATAAAAGGCTAGAATAGAGGAGAACATTTCTGAGTTACATTTCTGAGTGTCCCTGTGTGTTTGTAAAAATATTTGGGAGGTCCCAGATATTATTCAACTGAGGGCATTTGTGGTTAGTAGAGAGAGGCTGAGGGAAAATCCCATCAGGAAGACACAGAATGAAAACAGAGGATGGGAAAAGGCTGTCTTGAATTTGTTGTTTGGAGATCTGTTTGTGTGGGACTAAATGATCAAAAAAGATAGTTGTGGATACGTGCATCACGTTCTTCTGTGTATGCATCCACTGCGCCACCTTTCAGTGAGTTTATACCTGAGCAGCGGAACTTCTTGCTCTTGATTTGTCCGATCCGTTTGTTGGCGAGCCGCCGAGGGCTGGTGCAGCGAGCACCGCTTGTCTCGATGGGATTGTCCTGCAGGTAGTCAGCCAGCCACTTCAGGTGGCAGTCACAGATAAATGGGTTTTGGGCTAAGTGGCTGATTCACCCGACACATACAGACATTGACAAACGAAAGCACACGCATAAGATGTTGGAATAATGTGCGACAAATTTGGCTGTCTGACTTTTCTGAGTTTGACCACATTCTTTCTTATTTCAAGGTCCAGAATAAAAAACATGTGTCAGGACACTTCAAAGACTGATTCTTAAACTGTCATGCATCATTAAGGGCAATACATTAACATAAAAACTTAATTCAATCTCATCATTACATCTCACTGAAATCATACTTTATCTGCAAACAATTTCCCAAAAGTCATTGGGAATTTTATAAATAGAAACATGCAACAAATATCAAAGAGAATATCAAAGGCAGTAAATATGTACAACATGAGCACTGTGGCGGGAAGAAGGTGTCCTACGCTGTTCCTCTGAGATATACAACAACATGGCCACTTAGTCTGTTTTAAGAACCTCTCTTTTGCAATAACATGCTGTTAACAGCCACTTAAATCAAATCTACTAAAGCATTAAACTGTTTCTTTTAAATAAAAAGTTCATTGATCATGCCTTGAATGTAGGGAAAATTCAAACAAATGCTAGGAATTGAGAGGAAAAAAAACTTGCTAAACCTGCTTGCTACTTCAGTACCAAGGACAGCGCCATGTAATTTCTCAGTAAACGTCTGTAAAAAGACATTTGGTTGCTTAACATCAGTAGAAATGTTTTGGATATGATCCCAGAAAAAGAAATATCTTGATGTTTTAGACAGATTTTGTTTGGATTGGATACATATTATTACCAGCATCCTGATGATAGAATTGTGTTTAAGTGCTTCTCAATAATATAACAACCTGAGCTGATATCTTCTATATCATAGTAATCCCAGGATCTTGGACGAGGGCAATGAGTAACTGGAAAGTTACAGGAAAGTTCATATGTCTTTTTAAATGCTTTGAATTTCTGATCTACTGTTAGGAACTATGCACTTCTAAGTTTGGTGTCCATTATGTGGGTCGATTTGATTGTTGTCATCTATGAGGTGTTCAACAGTCTGAGTAAGATGTCTTGGCTTGATGTCTAAGTTATTTGCAGGTGATATACAGGATCACGTGTTTGGGTTAAGCTTTCCTTGTATATTGTAGAAGAATTTCGGATTGTGCGTATACTTACAGTGTTTGTATGGCTCTTAGTGATGAGAAAGTCCCCTTGGCGATCGTCTGGAGCTTGTTGTCATACAGAGATAGCAGATTGAGGTTGTGAAGGTCCTGAAAAGCATCCACCCGCAGACAGGCTATCTTATTAGCATTCAGCAACCTGAAATATTGAAGTGACAGGTGCAAGGAAAGAGAGACGGAACACAATGAAACCTTTTCTTGTTATCAGTCTAGGACAAGCGTTTTAAATGGCACAGGTCAGCCATGATGGCTTTCAGTCAAGATATGTCCTCTCTGGTAACAATGTTTGAGGTAAGCGTTTTCCAGCTGAATATCAATGAGATGCAGATGTGAGCTCTTAGCTCCAATGGAATTTGAGTTTGTGTGTGAGTGTACGTGTGTATATACTCACAACAGCTGCAGAGAAAACAATCCCTCAAACAGTCCTTTTGAAATCTCAGTGATCTTGTTCCCATATAGTACCCTGGAGAGAAGAAACACTGCATGAAATAGTAGTGAATAGGATTCATTTAGTCTTATCCTATGATATAACTAACAATGACAATAATAATAATAATACTTATTACTCATGTCCACATTTTCAAACATCATGTGATTTTTTAAATCCATATTTAAAACGTCTGAGCCAAAGACAACGAGGATCATTATTGCGTTACACATCGAATAACAACATGATATTCGACCTCATATTTGGTAAATGTTAAAATTTTCAGCTTCCATTAGTCTTTGACTGTGTGCCAGGGGCAAATGGGGCTTTGAAGTCTTCTTTTTAAAATTCACCAATTTCCGGCTGACTGTGGGAAAGAGATGGAGGCCGGTAAATTGTTTAGTCAGGGACTAAATCTGTCTACCTATTTGTCACATTGTAATAACGTGCTTCAAGGGCTTTTGAGTACAACCAATCTCTAAAGAGTCAAACCATGTGGAAGGGAAGGGTGGAGAGAAGTCTATTAATCACTTCACCCCCCCTAAAACAGACTGATATAAATGAAAGTGTATATCGAAGTCTAAAATGTATTTCTTTAAGAATTTAGGTTAAGAACTGTCAACTTGTGACAAAGAGCCACACTCTGTTTCAAAATAATATTTTCTCTACAGCTATCAGCGTCACTAATGCATCACTATCCCATCAGAGATATGGGCTTTTGAATTGAGTGCTGAAAAAAAGTCTAATCGTTACTCGCCTCTTTACTCAGGAGGACCAAACACAACAGTTCCGCTGAATTTAAATAAAGCTTTGGCCCAGAGGAGGGAACAGTGTTTCAGGATCATGTTCACACATGGCTTCCTCTGTGTATGATGGAGCTTTAACCTGCATTTGTGGATGGCGTGGGATTTCTTTTTGGGGCCCATACAGTGATTTTCACAAAAGAATGATGCCTGCTTTTAAGCCTTTAACATCCTGCTCAGCCATTTGGTAGAGCACATTTTTCACTGATTATTCTCGGTCATAGGATATACTGGAGGAAGTGTACTTACCTCAAATATATCTAAAATTAAGTTAAGGTATGTGATGCCTAAATCAAGCATGAGTTGTGCCTTATCTTTATTTAAATGTAATACCTTTACGATACCTTTTTCCTAAGTGTGGATGTTAAAGGGTTGAATGCATTGCCTGTTTGAGGTTTGAAAAAAAAAGGCCTCTGTATAGACATAGTCTGAGACCTTTGAGCTGTAACATGTTCCTCCCGCTGCTTTTCGCTGAACGTCCTGTCACACAACACTTTTTCATGGAATAATAAAACGTTTCACATGCGACATTTGACATATTTTCTATGTTTTCCTGTGACTGTATTCCATTAGCTTGCGAGACTTACAAATCATTGCATTTCGTCATTACTTACATATTTCACAATGTCCTAAAACCTTTGTGGAACTGGGGTCTTGTAACTTTTTGTGTTTGTTCTTCATCTTCATATTGCATTTATATATAGACTATGAACACAAACAGCCAAGAGGCTGAAATGGCCACAGCTCAGCCAAACAAATACTTTACATACACAAGTTATCAGCCATCTCTACGCTCCATGCTGAGTTTAAGCGTGAACGTAAGCGATGCAAAGACATGTGTTTTAGATTGGCTTTCCTTTCATTGAGTTGAGTGGATGTCCCTGAGAAACCTGAAGCTGGGAAAGGCATGGTGTGGGGAATGGACGCCTCATTTATGTCTCGCAGACGCATTAGTATGTACTGTTCTGTGCATCTGCATGTGCAGACACACGCACAGACACAACTGACGGCTCATTTACATCCTATCCAACCAAACACTGACACACCATGAATGCACAAGGCTTGCTTAATGTGAAATCCATATTGTATGTGGCGTGTCAGCATGAATCTGCACGTCCCATTCTGACTGTGGTGAATGTGTAATGAGGTGGCAGGAATCGCCATTCAGCGATTCAGCATTTATGAATTATTGACTTTGGAGAGACAAGACCTTAATATAACTCCTTCATGAAATAATTCTACATCTCTCGCTCCCTGCTCAGGCCATCTGTCTTCTTTTTTTTTTTTAAACAAATTCTTTGCAAGTACTGCAGATGGTCAGACCTGAGAGATAGAGGAATCCAACAACATCTCAATTGTTAAAAAAATCATTTGAAAAATGTGCTGTTTTGTGTTGTACACAGTGAAGAAATAATTATCATTTTGTACTTGGTCTTTAGGAAAACAAACGTACAACATTAAGCATCAGCACTATGACAAGATATAATAGAAAATCGAGGCGTGTGCCTTCAAAAACTATTGTTTTTCATTACAAAAAAGAAGGCGCACATGAACAATGAAGTCGAGCTACAGCCATAGTTGTCCACGTCCCAGTATACAAGTTCAGACGTGCAAGAGAAAAGCTTCATAGATATGCATTTAACATGTCCATAACTTCTGTACTTCTGCCATTTTCTTTTTAAAAATGAGCTGAACCTCATTTTTATTTCATGGTACTAGCTTATTTTACTACAATTTATAGGCCAATCAGCAAGTGATCATACTGAGTAAAATAGCAAAATTACTTTTTTCTAAGCTAATTTACCCTAAATGAACAAAATCGACTGATATCTGATGGTAAACTACAGAGCGCGTTCAACTGAATACACTGTGATGAATCCTTCTTTTCCTCGTATGTGTGAACAGACACAGTTCCCTCTAAAAAGATGAAAGCGTAGTAAGGCCTTCTATGAAATCACTATTTTATTTTGTGAAGGGAAACATTAGAAACTTGATGTTACAACATGGAAGATTTCATAGAAGAAATCCTTTTAAGTATGAATATAGATAGTAAATGTCTTATTCTAAGATTAAAAAAACAAACCATGATGAATCCTAAGCAGTGAATGAGGTCATTACACAGATTAGACTTTAACTGGAATACTCACAGAGAGTTGAGCGAGCGAAGGCCTTGGAAGGCATCTGAGGCCAGCTCTGAGATCTGGTTGTTACTCAAGTCTCTGTGAACCACCGCAGGTAAGAAAAAAGGAAACAAGAAACAGAATAAGACGGAGCGGAGTCGGTCAAGAAAAGAGAGACAGGGAGAAAGTGAAACACAGAGGTCAAAACGACCCACAAAGGCAACAGTAACAGAAGTTTCTGTGCTTGGTTGACAGGCCACAGAATACAGAAATCTTCTAATCTACTCACATCCTGCGCAGCTTCTTATAAGGAGAAAAAGCCCCGGCTGGGATCACCTTGATGGCGTTCTGCTCCAGTCGTCTGGAACCAAACACACACACAGACCATTGAGAAGAGACATTAACATTTCCCTATCATGGACATATCTTTTCTGTGCCGTGGACTGTTGCTCATTCCCGGGAGCTCTGACTTCGGGGGAACTTTTCCAGATAAAGCGCTTTGATGACCGTTGCCAAAGTCGGTCAGATTTCTCTGATCTTTTGCCCTCTTTAACCAGAGTACATGGCGCACAAACACATTTTACTATCTGGGAAGTGTTCCATCCAGTGCCCGTCTGACTCTCTGCCAGTCGAGCCCAAACAAATCAAACCCGGCCCGGGGTGTAACAGAGAGGAGGGGGGAGGGAAAAAAACGTCCAGATAACTATTCTTCCGACATTTATCATGTTCAGACACCGTGAGAAATGAGAAGGTAGAACATTTGCAAACCAGGGCTGACATTGGTCATTGTGAAACAATTTCCTGAAGTCCGTTGCTCCTTTTTTGTCATTGCATTTGCAACTGTTCACCTCTGCTGTCATCATTTCTGATACTCTGATTCAACAAATATATTTGACCATAGAAAAGAGATTAAAGAATAGTTAAGTTGCTTTATACTAGAGCCTTCCACATAAATTCTTCTAAATACTTACAGACACTTAACTATCAATTATGTCTATTTATTCAATCACTACATGAGGTACAGATGACTTAAACATAGTTCTAAAACTCTGACATACAACTGCAAGGGATTGGGAAAGCCAGAAGTTAAGAATGGAATGTTTTGTTTTAATGTACTAAGAGCACTTTAACTCTCAAAATGTAATTGTGACCTCATTTGAGTTCAGCCAGTCAAAGAATCTGTGCTTGAATTCAACTCATTTTGGAATTTACAAACTGTAAACACGGTGATTGTTGTCCCTCCACATATCTTGATGTACATGCTTACATTTCAAAATGTTCTTTCTTATACCTCCAACCTCACTCTGTTATTTTCTTAAGCAAGAAAGCGCTGCATGACCAGGCTTTCTCATTTCACAGATGTGTGCTTCTATTTCACTACATAAAGGGAGGGGAAAGGAATAGTGAAACAGAAAGGTGGAGAAAGACAAAGAAACTAAATTAGAGAGGCACAGTGAAAGAGCAGGAGAAATACCACCACATTTTGGGTGCATGAGGTGTGTGTGTGTGTGTGTGTGTGTGTGTGTGTGTGTGTGTGTGCGTGCGTTCGTTCGTGCGTATGTGTGTCAGTGCAGGGGAAAGTAAAAGCCTGGCTTACATCTCAGTAATAGTTTCAGGCAGGTTGGTGGGTATTTCTGTCAGACCCTTCCCTCTGCAGTCCACGATGTTGTTACTGCAGGTGCATGACTCTGGGCACTGTAACACACTGCAGGAGGAAGCTGATGACGACTGGTGACCTACACAGAGGCGGGGAGACAGTATTTTTCATGGACAATACATCATCCATGTGTACAAATCGCAAAAAACAAACGATTGAGACACAAATAATTCACTGGGGAGAAGCTGCCGCAAGATGTCGTCTTTAAAGTGACCTTGTTCCATATTTGATATAAGTTTCTGTCTTGCACAGCAAGTCTGACAGGTCTATTCTAAGGGTAAGAGCAGTCCACAGAGAGCCACGCTATGAAAAGGAAGATTAGCGCTTACCTTCTTCCCAATCTTGAAAAGCATGAGCACATGAGAGCGAAAAAGAGGCAAGCGAGACGAAACAAAAGACAGATTGGCTGTTGAAAAAGAGCAAACTGGGGGAATGCCACCAAACGGACAACGAAGCGAACAGTCAGCCTAAAACCTACCTGTGCACACAAACTCCTTCTTCTGCACCTCCGCCACGTTGTGCCCCCTCAGGTGTGGAGGGGCCATGCACTGCGTGTACAGACCCAGGCGGGGGCGCTGCCGCAGCCACTCGGACAGCCAGGCGACGTGGCAGTCACACTGCAGGTTGTTGGAGTGCAGGCGGCTGGATGGAGATGAGGTAGGAGGAAAGAAAAGGGGCGGTGGGGTGGGGGGGAGAAAAGTGGTGAGGACAGGTGGGGCCGGCAAGAAAGGAAATAATAGATTAGATGTAAGAGGGGGAGACAGGAGTGGTGCAGGTGGAGGAGGAGAGGGAGTTGCAAGTACAGATCAGTCAATTAAATGTAGAAAGGGGCGCACAGGGGTAAAGAAAGTCTCGTTCCTTTAGGGGGGGGGGACTTGAATTAAGGATGAAGTCGTGCCACTTACAAGGTCCTGAGCTTTGGCATGTGGTTGAAACTGGCCACGGACAGTCGGCTGATGTTGTTATTGTTGAGCGTGCTAATCAAAAGACAGCAGAAATAAACAATGTGTTGAATTATTTTATGCACAATTTAGCACCGGTGGTTGCAGCACTCGAAAAATTACTCAGATATCTAGAAAATGAAGGCTGGACTCTGATGAGGGGCTCATTCTAAGAGCAAAACTGTCTTACGTCTTCTAAAAAAAATGAGAAAAAAACAAAACATTTTTTTTTTTACCTATGTAACATCTGGATTTAGCTTCATTAAAACATTCATTAAAATTTTTCAGGGACTTTAAATTTAGCTTGGAAGAAAACAGAAATGAATTATTTGGAAACTAATTAATTCTAATTCATTTGTTGATTCTAACTGTTTAATAAAGAATAGTTCATTAAAAAACTATACAATGACGACAGCAATACCACAGCAAAATGGGAAATAAATGAAATGGCAGAGTCTTTTTCCAGCGCTCTAAAGGCAATGCAGTCTTTAAAAGGTCAATGGGGATACTAGCTGCACCATATCCTGCCGCTGTTAGTGTTCCCCATTCAAAAAAATCTGCTTCTCTGAGCAGGGTGACACAATAAACAGGTACTCACAGTACTTCCAGGTCACGTAATGCTCGGAAAGCTCCATCTTCAATACAGCTGATGTGGTTATAGTCCAATTGGCTGCAAAATACATAAAAAAGTCAAAATGCTAAGATGCCTAAGAGTCTATCCTTAGATTATAGGAGTAAGAGACAGCCAAGTAATAGATCAAAATACTACGCTGGACAAGTCATCAACAGCCTTTCTCTGTCTTCCTCATCCTTGCTCACTTTCTCCCTTCTAGTCCTGTCTCCTTTGTTCTTTCTAGAAGCATTTCTAAATGCAGTTGTCTCCAAATCCATCCCTGTGCCCTGCTCTCTTCTATTTGACGTCTAATTTGTATGAGCTGCTTTTTACCTCTTTCCCCATTCTCTCTCCCCCCACTCTTTCTCAGAATAGCTTTGCTGAAACAATTTAATTAAGTCATAAGGACAGTAAATCATGTGCTGTCAGCCACACTCTAATACATGCAAGCACGCACACACACACACACACACATTTAATGCCCTGTCCTTTTACAATAATTGCGAGGCATTTAAAAAAAATTATCCTTCGTTGGGAAAAACAACACCCAGGAAGCAAAGAATCAGTTGATAAATCAATATTTATAGAATTACCGCTGGGCAATTGCTTCACCAATAAAGCGACCTACAATTATCATAACTATAAGTGAGGAAAAACAAAGAGAGAATACAGCAAAATGCCAGCATGAGTGCCACACATAAGCATACACACACACACACATACTGACGTACACACTCTTACTAACAAGCTGTGGGTGCCAGTCAATACAGCAAGCAGGAGGCACATGACATTTAACACAATGAAATATTGATGCACAGACGCATGGGTGTAGTGCACATTTGCCAATGTGTTTGAAAAGCAAGCGGTAGGTTTTGCATGCATATACACACGAGCAGATGCACCCACACACTCGCAGAAAAAAAGTGTTGCTTACAGGTTCTTGATTTCCACAGCTCCTCTGAAGGCTTTCCGTGGAACTCCCTGGATCTGGTTCTCGCTGAGGTCACTGGACAGAGACGAAGACAGCAAGGGGAGGGACAGAGAAATGATTTGTCAGGGACCCCAGCCAAGCTGTCACAAAAGCCTCTTCCTTTGCAGCACAAGTACTTGATGCAATCACCAAAAAAGCTGAGGGGGAACTTCGGGGCCAGGCACATCATCAGCTAAATTGAGTTCCTTGCGCAGAGAGCACTCGTCTCCCAAATATAATCAGCTGTCTCTGTTCATCTCTCGGTGATACACAGAACACTTCCTCTGACAAGTGTCCACATAACTAAACCCAGATGCAACTCAATTGTGGGCTATGAACATCTGTAAATGACAGGTAAGGGAGACTTTAAAAGCATGAACAACCTGTAGGTGGCACTAGTGACCTCCAATTCCCTCCGAGCTCGTCCCTCCACCGTCGTTCCCACTCGCCTCCGCCTCAGATCCACCACCCACATCCTCTCCCCCCCTCTTTTAAGGAGTGAATGATGGATGCACTTGTGCGTGTGTGACTACGAGCATTAGGGTTTACAGAGATTTAATTTTCAGTCACTTTAACTAAGCCGCAGCTCGGATGACACGCATACGGACACAAACACACACCTACACAGTCACAGACACACACACACACACACTGGAGCGTGTGAGCAGGTGTCTCGCGGACTAAAACAATGCCACGATGCGTTGGCAAGTGGAGTACGAGCAATCACCAGTTGGTATAGCAACTTGCTGTGGTGAAGGACAGACAAATATAGGAGCTGAAGGATGCAGACACAAATAGTAACACGAACAGAGGTGTTAATCGCACACGCGCACATGTGCAGACATAAATAAAAGCGAGTGGAGTAGAGGTATGAGAATGTATTTCATTTCTGAAGCAGCAATGCGGAACGATGATTAAAATAATCAAGTTGGCTCACAAAATGACTGGGACGTTCGGTCTATCTGGCTGCATGAGAGTGAGTTTTCTGCATGATTGTGTGTGTGTGTGTGTGTGTGT